>CM059186.1:105839967-106006492 GCA_030323885.1 Branchipolynoe longqiensis
AACCCAGTGAGGGACCCATCGCTTTAATTGCCATATTTTGTATACCCACACATAAATAGAGTTATGTTTTATATTAAAATATTAAAAACATAAACAAGCAACCAAAACCTCCTCCGCTAGGGGAGGTCATAATATTTTTTCTCATTTCTTTTTTCTCTCTCTCTTTGTGTCCCCCTCCCCCCACCTTCATCCGGTTTCATTTATTTTGTTACTTCTTCTCTTTTTCTTCTTCATCATCTCCTTCTCGCAAATGACTGTGGCTCTGGATGCGCGGTATTTAATGTCCGGGTAATGAGCACTGCCAGCCGGGCCGCCCTGTCAATTCGCTAGGTAAACATTACTAATAATGCAAGTCATTTAGCCTGCTGGATGGATGGATGTTTTGTTTGGGCTGGATGTTTTTTTAAAATTTTTATTTTTATTTTTATTTTATTTTTGTACCGCTTCTTTTTTTTTTAGTAAGCTAGATTCTTCATTTGTCTCATAATTCCCGCTCCGCATGTAGCATAAATCACCGAGCCGGCAAAATAATTTGGTTAATTAGAGCCATTATGTCATCCGAAGCCTCGTGATTAAAATGGAAATGTCTTTTACATCTGACATGCAAGATGATGCTTGGGCCATGGGTAGGTTCTCCCTCTTCTCCCTGCCTCTTTCTCCACCCTCCCTCTTTCCCTTCCTCCCTCCACCTCCTCCCTTCCGCCCTCCCTCCCCCTCCCTCCCGCTCCCCCCTCCCTCCCTCCCCTCCCTCCCTCCCTCCCTCCCACCTCCTCTCCCCCCCCTCTCTCCTCTTTCTCTTCCCTCCCTTCCCCTCCCCTCCCCCCCTCCCCCTCTCCCCTCCCTCTCTCCTCCCTCCCTCTCCCTCCCTCTCTACCGCCTTCACCATCCCCTTCTGCCATCCCTCATTTCTTCAAGGCCGCTTCATTCTGCCCTTCGCCGGTAGAGGGGGCTGAGGGTGATAGAGGGGACGTTTACGGGGAGTGTGTGTGTGTGTGGGGGGGGGGGGGGTCAGGCGATGCTCAGTAGGTGGCGCCACGGACGGCAGCCGCTACTCCACGGTTGAGTTGTGCTACAGATCGACGCACCCACCGACCCTACCCCAGCCCAACCCAACCCAACTCAGCCCAACCCAACCCCACTCTGTTTCATAGCACACACAAAAATCACACTGTATTATGGAAAATCATCTTTTTTAACAACTTTTTCTTTAAATTAAACAAAACTAAACATGTTTTATTATCAGCAATATCACTCTCCCCTCCTCCTCCTCCTCCTCCTCACCTTCCATTAATGGCGTTAAATAAAAGTCGGTACATCAGTAAACAGAAGTGCTTCCTGCGATGGTGGATTGCCCTGGAGGAGTCCTAACGAGAGAGGCGCTGCCGCCGCTCCCTCCGGTGGGTGGGGCGGGAATGGGGGCGGGGATGGGGGCGGGGAGGGGCGGGCTATTCACAGCCTCCCAGCGCCGGGAGCGGTGCGGGTAGGGGCGGGTAGGGGCGGGTAGGGGCGGGTAGGGGCGAGCTACTCATAGCTTCCCAGCGCCGGGAGCAGTGCGGGTAGGGGCGGGTAAGGGTGGGGAGGGGCGGGCGGGTAAGGGTGGGGTGGGCCGGGGAGAGACTGATGGGGGGCTGACGTGCCTGCAGCGCGCCCCCGTGTCCTCACCCCGCTGTCAGGCCGCCTCCACACCCTGACATCCTGCCTCTTGACACGCAACCCTCTCCGGTTGCCGCCCGGGAGGAAGAGACTCTCCAGTGGCCATCAGTGCCGGAGGGAAAGCCGCCACCCACCAACCCCTCAGCCCCGACCCACACACTCACACACACGCAACCATTGCTCCCACTACAACCATCGCCACACGCACACAGGCACGCACGCGCACACGCGCGCACGCGCACACGCGCACACGCGCACACGCGCACACGCGCACACGCGCACACGCGCACACGCGCACACGCGCACACGCGCACACGCGCACACGCGGCTCTACACGCGCAACCGCGCACCCCCCCACACTCCTCTCTACCTACCCTGCGACCCCCCCCCCCCCCGTTTCCACTACTCCGGCAACCAACTAACTAACCACATCCTCAACCACACCACCACACAAACACATCACCACACCACCACACAAACACATCACCACACCATCACACCACCACCTCACCACCTCACAACACCACCACCTCACCACCTCACAACACCACCACATCACCACCCCACAACACCACCACATCACCACTTCACCCACGTCACAACACTGCGCCACCATACACCACACGACCATGCCACCACACTATCACACCACCACCATACCGCCAGTCAACCACACTACCACCACCACAACATCACACCACTACGCCAATATACACCACACCACATCAACACCACCACACCACCACACCACCACACTACCTCACCACCATGTCACCCCATCACAACACTGCGCCACTATACACCACACCACCATGCCACCACACCACCACACCACCATGCCACCACACTATCACACCACCACCATACCGCCAGTCCACCACACTACCACCACCACAACATCACACTACTACGCCAATATACACCACACCACATCAACACCACCACACCACCACACCACCACACCACCACACTACCTCACCATCACGTCACCCCATCACAACACTGCACCACTATACACCACACCACCATGCCACCACACTATCACACCACTACCATACCGCCAGTCCACCACACTACCACCACCACACCATCACACTACTACGCCAATATACACCACACCACATCAACACCACCACACCATCACACTACCTCACCACTATACCACCATATCAACGCACCACCGCACCATGACACCACCCACCACATGACAACACCACCACACGACAACACCACCACACCACCAGACCACCACACCACCACACTATCACACCACCACACCACCACACCACCACACCACCACGTCACCACGTCACCACGTCACCACACCACCACATCACCACACCACCATGTCACCACGTCACCA
The DNA here is from genome assembly GCA_030323885.1 of Branchipolynoe longqiensis. Taxonomy (NCBI): domain Eukaryota; kingdom Metazoa; phylum Annelida; class Polychaeta; order Phyllodocida; family Polynoidae; genus Branchipolynoe; species Branchipolynoe longqiensis. The sequence goes on from CM059186.1 coordinate 105,842,984, forward strand.
CACCACCACATCACCACACCGCCATGATACCATCCCACCACACCAACATAACACCACACCGCCACACCACCACACCACCATCTCACCACACCACTGCACCTCCACATCACTACATTACAACACCAGTACACTTCAACACCACCATGCCACCACACAATCACATTAACACACCAACACACCACCACACCACCACACCACCAAACCACCACATCATCACACTACCACACCACCACACCACCACCACAACCACACGACCACCACACCACCGCCTCACCACACTCCCATGTCACCCCCCCCCCCGCCCACCTACAGCCACCCCGCCCACCTACATCCCCCCCCCACCCACCCACCCACGTCGCGGGCAGCTCTCTCGATACAGCAATAGGTGCAGCACATCTCATTAAAGAGTCATCGGAATCAAAGAACGTCGTTTAATTCAATCGTGTGCGGCAAAACGCCGATGCTGGTGCCGGCCTCACGGAGCTGCCCGCCCGGGGACTGCGAGCTGCTCCAGCACGGAGGTACCGCGCCGAGCTCCCGGCCAACTGCTCTTCTCTCGGGCCGAGTCCACTGTGACGCGGGCCTAGTCCATGCATGTATCACCGCCTTTCACTTCCCCGACTCCCTTCACCGCAACCTGCTCTCCCTCCTCCCTGCTCCCTGCTCCCTCCTCCCTGCTCCATGCTCCCTCCCTGCTCCCTCCTCCCTGCTCCCTGTTCCCTGCTCCCCCCCTCCCTGCTCCCTCCCCCCTGCTCCCTCCTCCATGCTCCCTCCTCCCTCTCTGCCCCCTCCTCCCTGCTCCCTCCTCCCTGCTCCCTCCTCCATGCTCCCTTCTCCCTCTCTGCTCCCTCCTCCCTGCTTCCTGTTCCCTGCTCCCCCCCTCCCTGCTCCCTCCTCCCTGCTCCCCCCTCGCAACTCCCTCCTCTCTCCCCCTCCTCCCTTCCTTCCCCTCCCTCCTCCTTTCTCCTCCTGCCATCTCCTCGTCCCTCCTCCCATCTCCCACCTCCCTCGTCCATCCTCCTTTCCTTTACTCCACCTTCGTCCGCTTCCCTTCTCCCCCCCTCCTCCCTCCTCCAATCTCCCTCTCCCCTCTTCCATCCTCCCTCTTCCTTTCCTCCTTCCTCCTCCCCTCTTCCTCCCTCCCTCCTCCCTCTGCTTCCTCCCCTTCCTCCTCCCTCCTCCCTCCCCCTTCTCCCCCATTCCCCTACTCCTCCTCCTCCCTTCTCCCCCCCCCCCCCTCCTCTTACCTTACGTTGAGCCTGTTGAGTGAGCAAAGCCACAGTCATCTGAACAATTTGGTTGAGTCGGTTGTGTTAACAACTCACTTAGTTTGAGCAACTCACGACATTCTGAACCATTCATGTAAGGAACTCAAAGGTTCAACACGAGTTATATGAGCAACTCCCGAACATTCCATACCATTTACATGAACAGCTTATAAAGCTCTGAACCATTTGCCTGAGCAACTCACCATATTCTGAATCATATATATGAACAACTCAAGAGTCTTTGAATTATGTGTCTGAGCAACCCACTATATTCTGAACCATTTATATGAGCAACTAAAAAATCTCCGAACCATTTGCCTGAACAGCCCACCACATTCTGAACCACTTGTGCGGCCAACTCACTGCACTCTAAGCGAGATGCGTGAGCAGTTCACACTATCCTTAGATCCGGTATCGCATCCCACTATTTAACACAATTATGTGAGCAACTCACATCAGCTGACCCCACTGAGACTCCACTGTGACCAACCTACCATAACCAGAGATGCCAACATTGTGTGACCAAAAACAGGAAGATTTTACACATTTTGTTAGGAAGATAAGTTTTTGTACGGAAACACGTGGTATGACAATCAGACATATATCATGACCTAGTGTAATCATATATTTATAGAATTATATAATATATATATAATATGTATATCATCATTATATTGTATGTATTTTCATACAAGTCCCACCATGTGTCTATGTATCATTTTCTAGGATCTGCTTGCCACCTTGAGCTGCTGAAGTCTTTAAGCCGCTATACGTAGCTGATTTTGCCTTTCATATTAACTACTTATTCTTTAGGTGGGTGAGAGTGAAAATCGGGAGATTTGCACATGAAATCGTAATATCGGTAGAGCGTAGCTCAAATGGGAAGTCTTCCTACAAAATAGGAGAACTTGGCATCTCTGCTCTGCATAGCACATTGCTGAAGGTCCACCAGCGTTCCATGTATTCGCTGCGCACACTCAAGTCAGAACTGGCAATCACGTGACTGACAGGAACGCTCACAGGCAGCGGCGTTGCATGATGTCTACCATTGAGGGCTCACCGATGTCTGCTGTGTAGCATGAGAGGCCATCATTCCCAGGGTTCCCTCTGCTTCTGTTTTCAATATCCGAGTATTCAACCCGCTTTTTGTGGCCACAGAACACATTCGTGCACACATTCGTGCCTTGTGTGCCAAACATTAGTGTCTTCTAATTAATCGCTATGCCAGGCATAATCACCTCTTTGTCTGGATTGTCTCGATTATCCGCCCGTCTCTCACGGAAGACTGATTTGTTTAAAGCTTAAATACGCATAAATAATAATATTATTCGTCAAACATGATGGCTGGTTCCTAGTGGCCCATGTACCATCATCAGCACATGCCGCAAAGGTTGGTTGGTTGTTGGAGTTTTACGTCCTGGCAACATCGAAAGGAAAACGCACACATATATGGAGCTAGTATACATAGTAGTATATGTGTTCGTATACATATAGTACTACCACTAAGTGCAGTATTTTTTTTCTTGAAGATGTATACTGCCTGTCATGGATAAGTCTGAATAGATTTGTTTTCACCAATTAGACAGTTTGTCGATAGAAAGCCCAAGCCTACACTTTTACCGACCCAAGGGATTTTTAACCTCCCACACCACATAGACATGGTATGAGAGGAACTGGCCTTTGATGACGCTGTAAGTTATACACAGCAGTGGAAATCCAAATTGGCAGAGGTAGGGGGGGGGGCACAGGGAATCGAACCACCGACCTTCAGATTAGGAGTCTGACCTACAAACAAGTCTGACACTCTAACCACTTCGCCACAGAGAACACCACTATAGTAGTACCGAAGAATGGGTCGTTACCTCAGGTTTCAGATATACTTCTATGATATTGATAATATGTTAATAATATCTAAATATTTTAATAATATATTAATGCAAATCGATCATGTTCATATGTGTGCAATAATCTGTATGTACTATATAATTTATTATATGGATATAAATAACGGTAGGCACTATAATATTCTAGGTGTCCCTACCATTACTAAAGCAACCCCACATTCTCTGCGAAGCAGCCATTATCTCCTCCTTCCCGCTTCTCAATGACCGTGACCAACAGTCATCCCTACTCACTTTCAATACAGGTGCTCATCTCGGAGTGTAGAAATATTTTAATTTGCATTATATCTGATGTAGTTGATTTGTAAGATAACCACTAGATAGTGCTACGTGGGCACCACCTGTCGTCAATTCTTGTTTAGAGGTGCCTAGACACTTTCAACATATATATATCTATATATATATATATATATATATGCTGTATAAGAATTATTATAAGTTTCTACTAAGACTAGCGAACCAAATTCTTGTTTAGAGGTGCCTATACACTTTCATTATATATATATATATATATATATATAATATATATATATATATATATGCTGTATACAAATTTCACATATTCACCTGACATAGTTCATTTGAAATCAAGCAATCAAATAGCATTCACTTAAAGCTGCATAGTCTGATGAAATCATACAATTTTCAAAACCAAAACAATTATCTAGATTTGATTCTACATATCTAACTTAGATGCTGGTGCACTTATTAATCATTTGTCGTCACATATAAGGAGATACTGAGTCAATTAATAGAACCTGTTACTACAGAAGCCTATGGTTATAGAGTTTTGGCAAGCTTGCCAAAATTAATTTAGTATGTTTCCATTTCAAATATCTCAAAAGTTAGCGATTTAAAATAAAAGTTACTTCAAACTAAATTAAGGTAGATTATAATGAACAACCTAATATGTTTATCTCAGAAAATTAGAGAAACTCAAAACCATCAGACTATGCAACTTCAATCAGAATGGTTAAAGTTGCATAGTCCGATAGTTTTGGTTTTCTGTCATTTTCTGAGATACGCATATTAGGTTGATTGTTATAGCGTACCTTTCTGTAGCTTAAAATAACTTTTAGTGTTAATGGCTAACTTTTGAGATATTTGAAGTACAACCATGCACTATTAATTTTGGCAAGCACTCCAAAACTCTGACACCATCGGCTTCTGCAGTAACAGGTTCTATTAAATACACTCGGTATTCCTTCTATGTGGTGACACATGTTTAATACATGCACCAGTATCTAAGTTGGATGTGCATACACAAATCTTGGTAAATGATTTGATTTTTGAAATTTTGAAATTTCATCGGACTATGCAGCTTTAAGGTTCAGGCGATAAGCGTCATATCCGTTAATTATGCATTTCTTAATCTCATTTCATATCACATTCACACACACTATCCCAGATAAATATGAATGCACCATGAATCAGATACCAGCTCACCCTACCACGAAATTAAACAACCTCGCAGTAGATGCATGTGTAACATGCATTAGTAAGGATAGATCGGTTGATAAATAAAACTGGACTAATTATAATTTATTATATTTATTTTTATTGAGAAATAACACTTGCGTGTAGACATACATAAAATTCAGAGTGCGTGGGTGGCATAGATTTAAATTAATAGAAGCCCACCCACGAGGAATATCTCGTATGTACCATCATGCATTTCGTTCATTACCATGCGATATTCACTGGGTTAGGTCAGTACTTCCTTTGGAACTATATTCTAATGAATTCATATGGCACTAGTGCCATTCTACGGATCAGAAAGCAATAGCTAAAAAGAACCACACATGTGTGAGATGATAGGTTGGAAGATAAACAATTTTCAGTGAAAAAAAACCCCGTAGCTTTAGCGAACGCGCTGATCAGCAGACGACATTTACCCGGAGCAGACGACAAGGCGGCGTTCGTGCTTGCGCCAGTTAAATACCCGTTTCCGGTTCCGTCCGCCGCTACTAACCGCTGTGGTTATGCGGGGTGTAGTGTAACCCAAGTGAGGCTGTGAGTTGCGTGTGTGGCGGTGAGCCGAGCGCACTGTCAATGTTCTGTGTTATGAGTAGATGGCATGCGCGCTGTGGGTGGGGGTGGGGGGAGTAGGGATGGAGGTGGGGGTGGAGGGGAGGGGAGCGGGAGGAGAGCCAACAATGAGCAGCTCGGGAACAGGGAAGAAGCGCAGATTGCTACAAGTCAGGAAGCTGCTCGACGGCTCTAATCATTCTGAAAGTTCACCCCAGTAGTTTTACCCCTACTCACCCCCCTTTTAAAAAAAGACCCCTCCCGCCCTAAAAAAAAACACAGAAAAAACCCACACACAAAAAACACAACACCTGAAACAAAATAAAGTGTTGTGTGCGCCGTGACGGCATAATACAAGAACCAGACGACATTCAGGATTCCTAGCTGTCTTGTTTGCCAAAGTGGGGCTGCTGGGTGGGGTGGGGGATAAGACACTGATTACCCCAGTATGGGGGCGCCATACACCTACCTACAGTCACCCCTCCCCACTCCCCCCTCCCCTCCCCACCCCACACACACTATCCCTCCTCTACACACACACACATACACAAACAAGCACACATGCGCGCGCAAGCGCACAAAGCGCTACACTTACCCACATTTCTATATGACAATTGAAAAATGCTTCCTAATGGTATTTAAGATCGGTGCTGCGCGTAGAAGAGGGAAGTGATACCGGGGTAGGGAAATGTGCGTGTGTGTGTGTGTGGAGGTGGAGGTTGGGGTGGGGAGAAGGTTGGCCGCGTCGGGGTGGGGGGGGGGCGAGTTGTGTATGTGTGTGTGTGGAGTGGGATGAGGGTGGGTGAAGATGGAGGATGGTCGCATCTTGGGAGGGGGGGGGGTCGGGTTGTGTGTGTGTGTGGAGGTGGGTGAAGTTGAAGTTTGGCCGCGTCTTGGGGGCGTGGGCATACAGGCATGCAGGCGGGGGCGTGGGGGGGGGGCGAGAGAGACGCATTGTGTGTGAGTGTGTGTGTGACAATTTTAAGCAAAGAGTCGTGGAAATTGAGAAGAAAACGCGCGCCTTTGTTGGAGCCCATTTCGCCGCGTGACACGCCGATTACAGATCTGCCTGCCAGGTTACAGTGCTCGTGATGGATCCTGGTTTGTAGGCTTTCAAAGCGATTCAGAAGGCTGGCACATGCCGTAGCGCGTCGTCTGCGCCCGCCGGTCATTCTCCCCCCCCCCTTCCCCCACATCCCTCACCCCCACCCCCACCATCTACCCTACCCCACACCCCCCACTGTGTTATTGCGCGCATGCGCCTCTTTGAAAGGGGTTAGAGAACTTTGCGAGACTTCCTCTTTGATTTCTCGGCGCACGAGTCATGCAATCACGAAGTGTCTCGGCGTCTGCTGCGTCCGTCAATTAGATTTAGTAAAAAAGCACCGTGCCACTGCTGGTTTACCAAAGCTGTAAGTCATGAAGTGCGTTTGTGTGTGGCTGTGCATTGTTTTCTTTTGGATTAAAAAAAAAAGGAAAAAAAAGAATACGGTTCTTTATGACAATGGTAGACGGCAGAAACCCCTATTTTCTTCTCCTTCTTCTTCTCTTCTTCTCCGTCTTCTCTTCTTCTCCCTCTCATTCTTCTCCTCCTTCTGCTTCTTCTGCTTCTTCTGCTTCTTCTGCTTCTTCTGCTTCTTCTGCTTCTTCTGCTTCTTCTGCTTCTTCTGCTTCTTCTGCTTCTTCTGCTTCTTCTGCTTCTTCTGCTTCTTCTGCTTTTTCTAAATCTTCTCCTTCTTCCCCTTTTACTCCTTCTTCTCCTTCTCCTTCTCCTCCTTCTTCTTTTCTCTTCTTATCCTTCTTCTTCTTCTTCTTCTTCTCCTTCGTCTCCTTCTGCTTCTTCTACTTTTTCTCCTTCTTCTCCTTCGTCTCCTTCTTCTCCTCCTGCTTCTTCTTTTTCTTTTCTGTCTCCTTACTTTCCTTGTTGTTGTTATTCTTCATCTCTTCTTCATCTTCTTTACCTTCTTATTCTTCTTGTTTTTCTTGTTCTTTATCTTCTTCTGCTTTTTCTTCTACTTCTTCTTCTAGTTCTTCTTCTTCTTCATGTTCTTCTTCATGTTCTTCTACTTCCTTTTCTACTAACGCCTTGGTGAAATGATATCAAAAGCAAGTGAGGGAACAACAAAAACAACCCGCGTGTATGAACTGTTAGCAATCTGATTTTTTTTAAACACCACCCTACCTGCCGTGTTACAAACATAAAACATTCCTGATTCGGTCACGTGATTTCATTCAAGATTCAGTCACGTGATTTCATTCAACATGTATGGCGTACACGAACATATTTCTTAGCATTTTACAGAAATACCCAGATGCTGGGAAATCTCACATAGATTGAACTTAGAAGTGCCATGGCATTATCCTTCTATTTATGTAGTAGTCATGGAAGAGTGAATCTCAACCTACTGCCAAAACAATCATCCGTAGCATTCTCCTTCTATTTATGTAGTAATCCTGGAAGAGTGAATCTCAACCTACTGCCAATACTATCATCCGTAGCATTCTCCTTCTATTTATGTAGTAATCCTGGAAGAGTGAATCTCAACCTACTGCCAGTACTATCATCCTTAGCATTCTCCTTCTATTTATGTAGTAATCCTGGAAGAGTGAATCTCAACCTACTGCCAATACTATCATCCGTAGCATTCTCCTTCTATTTATGTAGTAATCCTGGAAGAGTGAATCTCAACCTACTGCCAATACTATCATCCGTAGCATTCTCCTTCTATTTATGTAGTAATCCTGGAAGAGTGAATCTCAACCTACTGCCAATACTATCATCCGTAGCATTCTCCTTCTATTTATGTAGTAATCCTGGAAGAGTGAATCTCAACCTACTGCCAATACTATCATCCGTAGCATTCTCCTTCTATTCATGTAGTAATCCTGGAAGAGTGAATCTCAACCTACTGCCAATACTATCATCCGTAACATTCTCCTTCTATTCATGTAGTAATCCTGGAAGAGTGAATCTCAACCCACTGCCAATACTACGATCCGTAGCATTCTCCTTCTATTCATGTAGTAATTCTGGAAGAATGAATCTCAACCTACTGCCAATACTATCATCCGTAGCATTCTCCTTCTATTCATGTAGTAATCACGGAAGAGTGAATCTCAACCTACTGCCAATACTATCATCCATAGCATTATCCTTCTATTAATGTAGTAATCCTGGAGAGTGAATCTCAACCTACTGGGTTGGACCTTAAAGCTCCATATTCCGATCGAAGTATCAAATTTTCAAAATCAAAACACTTATCCAGAGTTGATCCTACATATTCACCTTAAATACTGATGCACCATTAGGTATGTGTTGCTATGCTGCATATACGGGAATAATACTAAGGCAATTCAATAGAACCTGTTACAGCTCAATCCTATGGTGCTCGACCTGCATGCCAAATTAATTTCACATGATTTCACTTAACAAATATTTCTAAAGTTAGCAAGTTAGCCAATTATAAGAGGAAGGACTTCAAGCTAAAGAAAGGTACCTTATAATGATCAACCCAATATATAAAAAAAATAAAAAAAATATGTATATATAATATATATATAATATATATTATATATACATTTTTTTTTTCCAGTTGGGCCGAATATATATATATATATATATATATATATTCATGTTAAATGCAGTACTCAAAATCACCAGACTATGCAACTTATAACTATTATTCTCTTCTATGACATCAGGCAGGGAATGCATACGCATAATTATATACATCTTAGCTGAGGTGAAATTCTTCAAATTAATAAATATTCTAATAAGACTAAAATTCTTGAGACTGTTATTACAGAAGAGTGCTTATTTTAAATATATCCCTATATATAGTGGGCTATGAGCCTACATATGATTCAATAGTTTGGTGTGTGTGTGTGTGATGAAAATCTCTTGCATTCTGGGTTAGTGTTCTAACATCTCTTGCATTCTGGGTTAGTGTTCTAACCATTACACTACCTAGGCTCCCTGATGTCATCATCCTGTCCACGCCCACCTTTCTATGTGGCTCATTGCCCGAGAGGTCAGTGCAAACTACTACACTTGTCCCCCTTGAATTGCATGTCTTTTAAATGGTCATTTAATGCTTAGAATTTCACATATATATATATATTCAGGGAATGCACTTACATACCTACACAGGGTAGGTTCAACAACCATACAACATGCACCTTTTACTGGATCCTGGTCATGGAAACCAGTGTCGTAGTGAGTGATGAAATGGGAAATATTGTGCCTAGATATTACACAACCTAGGCTCCCTGATGCGATCACCCTATCCACGTCCACCTGTATATATGTATGATTCATTGCCTGAGAAGTCAGTGCAAACCACTAGAACAGCATTTCTCAGATAAACCCTATGATGGGTTGGATGAGACAGACATATCATTATACTGAAGAGATAGTACTAGGCATGATTGACCCCTGCGAGTGACAGTTTGACCCCTAGAGCCCCATTCCCCCACATGCCCAAATGTTATTATATCACTGGGTTAGTAATTGATAAGTTTGCAAAGGTGTGACTTACATCATAAGATATAAAATTAAAGGATTCATTTTGAACCAGATATAACCATCTCTTTATGTCTGTGTTGGTCTAATTTATATATATATATATATATATATATATACAGTAAAACTTCTCTAAGCTGACCGACCACCGGCCGATTCTAAATGGTCCATTTAGGGAGGTGGTCGGTTTAGGGAGTTTTTTAATTGTTACAATGGTATTGTATGAGCGATCGTTTGGGATTGAAATAAAGCGATCGATATAGGCGAGTGGTTGATCTGGGGGAGGTGGTCGGTTAGAGAGGTTTTGCTGTATGTATATATATATATGGATAGTGATAAGATTGTTATCGCCTGTAATGATCTCTGTAGTGACCTGCTCCTACCCGTCCACCGCTCCTGGGTGGGTTGGGGCGGGTACCGGCATGCTTCACTCTGCACCGTCCGAAGTATGTATAAGTATGTATAAGTATGCTTAAGGTATGTTTAAGTCCATGTGTCATTGTAATGCTTACAGTTACATAAATACAGGCAATGTATGTATAAATACATACTATAGTTTCATCGACCATACAGTGTGTAGCTTGAATGTGATTCAGGTCACAGCAACCAGTGTTATGGGGGATGATGAAAATGGGACGGCATGGCACTCGCTTTATATATATAAATAAATAATTTAGCAAGCGCAGCCTTAATACTATATCTCTGTACAAATAGCCTAGTTCAATAGCATACACCACAGTGATGTTATCACGTAATAGACCGCCGAGGTGGGGAGAGGCTGTAGCCAGTAATTATGTCTTTCAAAATGAAATCGAAATAAAAATGCTTGCATCATCACATTGTATGTACACATACGCAAACAAGTTAATGCACAGTTTATGTTAAACGCACAGTTCCCCATGCATGCGGTGTGACATTACTGTGACAGCTCTGGTGATCTACTGGTAGTACTGGTGATCTACTGGTAGTACTGGTGATCTACTGGTAGTACTGGTGATCTACTGGTAGTACTGGTGATCTACTGGTAGTACTGGTGATGTACTGGTAGTACTGGTGATCTACTGGTAGTACTGGTGATCTACTGGTAGTACTGGTGATCTACTGATAGTACTGATGATCTACTGGTAGTACTGGTGATCTACTGGTAGTACTGGTGATCTACCAAAGAAGCTCCTAAATGGTAAAATGGGGATCCATCAACCGGATGTTGGTAGTCAGGTCACAGGGTTCACTAAATAAAAGGGTCAGGATAGAAGTGAAAGACTACCCTGTCTAAATTACTCAAAGCAAAAACGTGTTCAGTAGGAATTAAGTATGAACAATCTGTGAAGGTGATAGTTCCAGTATGCGCAGTGTTTATCTCTATTGGTGCACTATTGATGAAATGGGAGAGAATGAGAAAAGACTAAAATTGCAGCCACTAGATGCTAAACTTTTAGTGTCTATTAATTTACATGATTTCATCAGTTCTTCACTCCAATAAACGGACACGGTTGCCGAACCGGTAGAGCGCATGCCTCCCGTGTGGGAGATCGGGAGTTTGATTCCCGGTCAAGTCAAACCAATGACTTACAAAATTGATACTTGTTGCTTTCCAGCTTGGTGCTTGGCATTAATAGGATAGGGCAAGGACTGGTTAGCTCAGCATCAGGATAATATGACTGAATAGGATATCATGTCATGGTGCTGATGGCCTGATTTTTTAGTGGGTCAGCACTATAAAGTCGCCATGAGTGCACACTGTCACAAGCTGGTATCCGTCCTGACATGACCTTAGATGTTACTAGGATGTAAGATTCCAACAAGCAACCAACATTCTTTTATAGTCCTGTCCTGGAGACAATGCTGCGGGAGCAACTAATGGGTCACGTGGAAACTGCTGACATAAAGGGGAGGAGGGGGGAGTGAGATATATACAGTACAACCGCGTTAAACCAAGCTCCGTTAAACCAAACGATCGGTTAATCCAAATTTTTTCAGCGGCCCGGCAAAATACTACCATTTATCATATAAAAAAGTTGGTTAAACCAAAGTCGGTTGATCCAAACTATCGGTTAATCCAAAAAAAAGTGTCGGGCCCCAGGCCACTTCCCGTATGGTTAAACCAAGCTTTCATGTGGTTATCAGTTCATCTGATACATAGTGGCTGATATCAATCTGCGGTCGGTGTCTCCTGTAACACTAATGGCGGTGTAGTAGGCTGCACTGATCTCTCAGGCAAGGAGTCACATAGCCAGGGAGGCATGGATAGGGTGATTGCATTAGGGAGCCTAGGTAGTGAAATGGTTAGAATGCTAGCCTTGGAATGGCATGAAGTGTGGGTTCGGATCCAGCTCAAGGCACAGTATTTCCCATTTTCATATCACTGGTTGTTGTGACCTGAATCGCATACAAGTTACACACTGTATGGTTGATGAACGTATACTGTGTATTTATATGTAAGTACATTGCCTGTATTTATGTAACTGTAAGCATTACAATGACATATGGACCTAAACATACTTTAAGCATACTTATACATACTTATGCATAATTATAATACCTATACATACTTATAATACTTATACATATCAATATATACATTAAACATAATTATAATTCCAGTTGGGCCGAATATAATAGTGTGTACTGTCCTCTCAGGCAAGGAGCCACACAAATAGGTATGTGTGGATAGGGTGATTACATCAGGGATCCTTGGTAGTGTAATGGTTAGCACGCTACTCTCTGAATGCGTCACCTCTGAAAGCCTTCACTTTCCACAAACTACTTCGTGGCCTGACTCTCTCTCTCTATATATATGGTCTATATATACACACAGTAATTTGTGCAAATTTATTTACTTGAAAAGAAGAGAAAATAAAACATTCCTGCAAAATCTGCAGTTCACCACATCATTTACACACATACATATGTATAAAAAAGGAGTGTGGATGGAAAGAGCTGTGGGAATGATGTGGGGGCTGTTCGTGGTTCTGTGGTCCGACAGAATTAGAAGAGGTGGTGGAGGTGGTGGAGGTGTGTGTGGGGGGGGGGGGGGGGGGGGAAGTTAGCAAATTGTCGTGACGTCTCTTCATTGAACGTCACTGCCCGGGGTGGAGTGAGTGTGGATCGGTTGGAGGGGGGAGGGGGAGGGGGAGGGTGGAAGGGGAGGGGCGAAACACCACAGTCTGGAGCTGTTTGGACCACCTATGTGGAGTGGGCTGGGGGGGGTGGGGTGGGCTGGGGTGGCCTGGGGTGAGCTAGGGTGAGGGCTGCGGTGAGCTAGGGTGAGTGCTAGGGTGGGCTAGGGTGGGATAAGGTGAGTGGTTGGTGTGGGTTGGGGGGCCGAGGTGGGATTGGGGTTGGTTGAGGTGGGATTGGGGGCTGGGGGTGGCTGGGGTTTTGGGGTTTGTGGGGCTGGGGTTGGGGTGGTACGGGGGCTAGGGTCATTGCTGCCTGGGGTGGGGGAAGAATGTCAGTTCCTATGGAGTTGGTGTCGATGCTGTGGAGGTGGGAGGGATGAAGGCGCCACCGCCCAGGAGGGTAGAAGAGAGTGGGATGGGGGAGGAGGTAGGGGAGGAGGGGGAGGGGAGAGGAGGGGCCAGGAACTGGGAGGGGGAGGGAGAGGGGCGGGCGAGGAGGAGGGAGAGGGGGAAGGGGAAGGGGAGAGGAGGAAGGGGAGGGGGAGTATGGTGAGGAGGGTGAGGAGGGTGAGGAGTGTGAGGAGGGTGAGGAGGGTGAGGAAGGTGAGGAGGGTGAGGAGGGTGATGAGGGTGATGAGGGTGAGGAGGGTGAGAGGGTGAGGATGGTGAGGAGGGTGAGGAGGGTGAGGAGGGTGAGGAGGGTGAGGAGGGTGAGGGTGAAGGGGAGGGTGCCGGGCGGGAGTTGCGACGGGCCCGGGCGTGTGAAGCAGTGAAGCAGTGGTAGTGAGATTGGCGTAATGACGACAGACACCTGACTGCGGCCGGCATTGTTCGGCGCATTATGCCCGCTGCGCCCCGCTGTCAGTGCCCACCCCGTCCCGCCCCGCCCCGGGCCGCCTGGCAGGTCGGGCCGTGACTCACACCACGGGGCCGGGGTGGGGCGTCGGGCGGGGAAAGCGGGGTGTCGGGCGGCGTAAGGCGACCCCGGCGCCGGCGGGGGGTGCAAGGTGTGGCGGCGGCCGGTGCCGTGTGTATGAGGTTTCTGTGGCCACCAGTCACACCTGACAACACCAATCGCGACCCGCCACCTCGTTCTTACTACGCTGTCTGCCTGCCATCCCTTCCTCCCTCCTCACCTCCTCCACCCCCTTCCCCCTCTCACCCACCCACTCATTGTACTCCAGTGCCCAGTTGGAGTGAGGTGAATGTCAATTTAGGGCCTCCCTCCCTGGAGGAAAATGTATTCTTGGGGCCAGGATGTAGTGTGTACCAAGGACGGCCACACTCATTAAACAGGTCGCTGATGGTGAGAAAGAGGAGGTTGACTGCAGCAGTTGAGTGCTACCTGAGTTACTGTACTCCTATGTCCATTTCAGCCATCTCCACAAATAACATTCGTTGCTCAACACTAAACGCCTAAGTGATGTCAATAACAGGGCTCTCTATGGGGAGATGCAACTACACTGCATCTCTACACATCTGGATCTTCCGACACATTTCATTGCTTACCATTTCCATTCACTCTACTCTGTCTCAAACCTTGCTGGATATAGATATTCATTCACTAAATCTCAGCATTTACACTGAATGAAGCTGTGTCAAATTGGAGTGAGTGGTTAGATACATTTACTAAATATACTGCATTCTTCAACCCATGCAAGTAGTTTCTATATTTATACATAAACATGTCTTTATATATATATATATATATATATATATATATATATATATATATATATGTAAGTACATATTGCCTGCCAAACATTTGTCTGAACCCACACTAGTCAGACAAACCAACCTACATTGTGATTACGTTAATTAAATGGGCGGGTTTATCGCATTTGGTATTGCTGATTGGATCCACTGATTTGCATATTTACACTATAATATACATATGTGTATTAGAGGTATGTTATATCTTTTTGAAAAAAAGAAGAGAGAAGGACAAAGGAAGAAATAAATGTTTAAAGACAATTCTAGAATCATGCAATACCATGTGATGCATATTCACCGAGTGCATAGTACATTTGTTGAGCTGGAATCGTCACTCCTCTTCCTGCCGTCCTCTCCATGGACCCATTCCCTCCTCCCCTCCTCTCCAACTAATAGTTCTTTATATTATGCTTCTATTATCAATTATCAAACAGGATTTTCATGTGGTTATTATTGCAACTGATATTTTCATTGATGTACCAACAAATTGTACTGAACGGCCAGAAGACCAGTGCTCTCGCGGTGACAAAAGGCGTTATTCACTGAATAAAATACATTTTGTAAAAAAATAAAGTGGTTTTGAGTTTCTGACATTTTTCTGAGATAAATATATTAAATTGATTGTCATAGCCTACCTTACCTTAGATTCAAGTCACTTTTATTTTAAATGGCTAATGTTTGAGATATTTAAAGTGCAAATTGGTCAAATTAGTTTGAGCAAGCTCGCCAAAACTCTGACATGTTAGATATGTAGACTCAACTTTAGATAATTGCTTTGGTTTGAAAATTTGATGTTTCATCGGACTATGCAGCTTTAATGAATTGGCAGAGTGACGCCATGCTAATTTCAGCAGTCTGTTCCCAAAGCCTGCTAAGAGAGGACTGACTCTGTTTGCGGACGAAGGCGGGCGGGTTAGTGATGATGTCCGTGGCCGCGCTGTGTTGATGAAAGGCCCCCATAGAGGTGGGGCAGGGCGGGGCGGGGCGGGGCGGGGCGGGGCGGGGCGGGGCGGGCGGGGGGGCGGGGCGGGGCGGGGCGGGGCGGGGGCGGGGCGGAGCGGAGCTGGGGGCAGATTGGCGCTGACGGCTGAAGGGCATCTCCCACAGAAGGGTGTCAAGTGGTGCAGACGGCCCAGACGTCGGGCAACAGTGGTCACTGCTGGTCAGCATTAGGGGGGAGGCGGGATGGGGGAGTGGGGGATAATGGATGGGGGAGGAGGAGGAGAATGGGAGGGGAGGGAGGAGGGCAGGGGAGGATGGGAGGAGCGCAGGGAAGAGGGGGGAAAGAGAGGGGGACGGGGGAGGAGGGGAGGAGGAGGGAGGGGGAGGAGGGGAGTGCGCAGAGGCGAGACGAGGAGGGGAAGGGGGAGGATAGGAGGGGGAAGAGGGGAGAGGAGGGGGAAGGGGGAGAAGTGGAGGAGAAGAGGAGGAGAGGAGGGAATGGGCCTGTGTAGAGGGCGGCAGTAAGAGGAGTGACGATAAAGGAGGCGAGAGGGGAGGGAGAAGAAAGGGAGAGGAAGCAGGTAAAGAAGGAGAGAGGAGTGGAGGGGGAGAAGGGGAGCAGGGGCGTGGGAAGAGAGGAAGAGCTCACGGAGGGAGAGTGAAAGAGAAGGTAAACAGTAGGGAGATAAGTGAGGGAGAGCTGGAGGGGGAAGAGGGAGAAGGAAGAAGGAAGAAGGAAGGGAAGGGGTGCTGGAGAGAGGGGAGGAAGAGATTGGAGGAGAGATGAGGAGGGGTGGGGAAGAAGGACGATAAAGCCGGAGGAAATGAGTTGGCGGAGGAAGCAGATGGGGTAGTTAGGAGCAGGAAAAGGGGAGCCCCGTAATGATATGACCTTATATGTTGCCAGGACGTAAAACTCCACCACCCGAAATGGTAGAAGAGATAGCGGGTGGCGATGGGTGGATGGGTGCGTGGGGGGGGGGGGGAGGAGCCAGTAAAATCACCAATGTTCGATGCGCAACACATATATCCTTCACGGTTGTTACCGGGCACGGTAGCCGAATCGCTAGAGCGCGGGCCTCGCGTGCGGGAGATCGGGAATTCAGTTCCCGGTCGAGTCAAACCAATGACTTATATTAGTTATAAAATTGATACTTGTTGCTTCCTAGCCTGACTCTCAGCATTAAGAGGATAGGGCAAGGACTGGTTAGCTTAGTATTAGGATAATGTGACTGAGTGGGATATCAGGTCTTGGTGTCGGCAGCCTGTTTTCCCAGTGGGACTGCATTATAAAGTCGCCGTGAGTGCGGACTGTCACAAGTCGGTATCCGTCCTGATATGACCTTAGATGTTGCCAGGACGTAGCACTCCAACAACCACCCAGCCAACCTTCGCGGTTGAGCATTGTTTGGATGTGGCAAGAGGTTAATTGATTGATTGGCGCACTGGGGCTTTACGTCCGAGAAACATTTGAGTTCATGCCAGGAGGGGTCGCCGACTTGTGACCGTGGACACTCTTGATGGAAGTTTATAGCACTGCCCCATTGGTGCGATATCCCACTCAATCACATTACTATGACAATAAGCCGACCAGTGCATGCCCTATCCAAATTAGGCAAAGGGTCGGTGAGCTGAAAACAAAATCCATTTGATTCTTCATTGTTAAATGTCAAGACATTGATTTTCCACCCATTACCTGATCATGTATGATTAATGCACATTTTGTAAAGTGACATGAGAAATTAGATGTGATGAGCGTTGATGAGGCTTTTGTCAAGAGCGACAGTGAAGACTTAGTGCTAATTGTGCCATACAATAACATACTCGGATTATTCTGCAATGAACCAAAGGATTGCAGTAATAGTACCATGTTTGTCTCACATGATGTATGTACTATCATAGACAAATCCTAATCAAGAGAAATATCTGAGTACAGTGTTAGTATGTGCATAGCTATATCAGGCAATGTATTATTACAATGCATTATGAATAGCGATACATGTTACTGAAGAAATAGCATATATATCAAGGAAATCACACCTAACATTATATCTGGAATGAAGTAAAGGATTTAACTGCATCAAATTCTACTATGTATATTAGTACAAAGTTACCCTAATCACGACACTGGCGACATAAAATGTACACCCTGTCATCTCTCAATTTGTTGGATAACAGCGCTATTCTTCTTTTTTCTTCTTTTTGTCTTTGTATCAAACTCTTGTTGATTTTAGACTATTATATATATGTGAATGAATGTAACATAACATGGCCGGAAGACCAGTATCTCGGCACTGAAAAAATACCTTTACTCACTAAATATAATTACAATTAATATATTCATCTGTTGCGCATATATATATTACATGGTACCTATTTTAAGGGATTGTTCTTAGATACAATCTGTTTAACTAGGTGAAGACATTTCTCAGTATACAATGTGTTTATATAAAAGAATACATGTTTAAATTTCCCATTTTGTAATACAGCAAATTCTGTCACTATCGGTCATCCTGGGTATAGATACACCGCGGGTTCGAATCCCACGACCTACCAGAACTGGAGGCAGACGCTCAACTCATTCAGCGTCTAAGTCTGAGACTTATAATTCCTGGGGGACAAATGACCTGAGCTACGCAAGTGAAATGCAGCATGCACGTTGTATGCGCAGATAAGTTGATTGCATCGGGGAGCCTAGATGATCTCATACTTAGGACACCAGCCTTGGAATGGCAAGGAAGTGTGTTCAAATCCCATTCTGGGCACATGGTTTCCCATTTGCAAAGGAACAAAAAATAACACACCTCACGACACAACCAACAGATAATGACATTCCATTATGATTTTGTTTGTTGTTTGTTTGTTCGGGTTTTACGTCCTAGCAACATGTATGGTCACATCAGAATGGGTACTGACTTGTGACAGTATGCACTCATGGTAACTTTATAGTGCTTCTCCACTGGGAGACTAGGCCACCAGCACCATGACCTGAAATCCCACTCAGCCTAATAATGCCGAGCGCCAGGCTAGGTAGTGACAAGTACATTTTTTTTAAGTCATTGAGTTGACTCTCGACCGGGAATCGAGCTCCCTACCTTCCGTACGGAAAGCCTGCGCTCTGCCCTATTCTGCTACCGCGTCTGGTGATTATGTGCTGTCGTCTGGGAAGTCGTGTTAGGCAACCTTTAAGCAGGGCTGCTGTTTGTGGGGGAGAGGTGGGGTGCCTAAGGGAAATACTGGTGATGTGAGCAGGGTGGCAGGGGCATTAGCGATGTAGGAGAGCCAGTGGAAGTAGTAGGGAGGAGGGGAGTGGGAGGGATGGGAGGAGGAGGAGGGAGGAGGGAGGAGGAGGTGGAGGTGGTGAGGGGAGGTGGTGAGGGGAGGTGGAGGGGGGAGGGCAGAGGGAGCTGCTGAGGTGTGAGGCCAGTGATCGATCACTGGGTTAGGGGCGTTGTGGCAGGACATGGTGAGAGGGAGACGGCTTAAGAGGGAGGGGGCAGGGGGGAGGGGGGAGGGGGGAGGGGGGGAGAGGCTGTATGAGTTATAGTTGTGTGGGTTGTGGAGGGGGTAGTAGTATATAACAGGTGTGCTTTGGTTCGGGTTCGGGCTCAGGGCTGCATACACCGCTGGCTGTATGGCTAAGGACCTGGAGTGGTTCCTCAGGGTGAGTGAAATGCAGATGTTGTTATATTGAGTGCCCGCAGGTCGTGGGTTCAAACCTCGGCCGAATAAAATCACATGCTATGAAAAGTGATGCTTATCTCTACCTAGTCTGGTATTTGGCATTGAGCGTAGGCTTCCCGAGTGGAAGGTCGGGAGTTCGATTTCCGGTCAAGTCAAATCAATGATTTACTTAATTGATACTTGTCATTTCATAGCATGGCGCTCGGCATTATTAGGATAGGGCAAGGACTGGTTAGCTCAGTGTAAGGGTAAGGTGACTGAGTGGGATATCAGGTCATGGTGCTGGTGTCCTGGTCTCCCGGTGGGGCATCACTATAAAGTCACCACGAGTGAGCACTGTATCAAGTCAGTACCCTTCCTGATATGACTTTGGATATTATCTGGACATGAAACTCCAAGAAGGAAAGAAACAAACAAAAGAATAAAATCTAAATAAGTGTTTTGGTTGAAAAAATGTGCTGGTTTCGTCGGACGAGGCAGCTGTAATCAATGAGCGTAATACATGTGTGGTTCTAAAGTAGGTTACGGTCTAATTCAAGGAGGTTGGCATAATCCAATTAGCCTTAAAGTTGCATAGTCCGATGAAAACATCAAATTTTCAAAATCAAAACACTTATCTAGATTTGATTCTACATATTCAACTTAGAGACTGGTGCACTTATTAAGCATTTGTTGCTGCATAATAAGTCAATTAATAGAAACTATTACTACTGAAGTCAGTCTATTACTACTGAAGTCTGACTACTGTGGTCTCAGAGTTTTGGTGTGCTTGCCAAAATTATTTTGTCATGTTTTGACATCAAATATCTCCAAACTTAAGCCATTTAAGATTAAAGTTACTTCAAACTAAAGTAAAGTAGATTATAACGATTAGCATAATATATTTATCTCAGAAAATAGCAAAAACTCAAAAGCATCGGACCATATAACTTTAAAGGGGAAAGGGTGGAAATGGGGAACGGGATACGGGAAGGGAGGAGGGAGGACGGAGAGAGGAGGGGGAGGAGGGAGCGGGAAGGGGGAGTGGGGTATGGGGGTGAGGATGAGGATGAGGAGAGAGGGACAGAAGGACAAAAAGGAACAAGATGTAAAGAAAGAACGAGATGTCAAGAAAGGAAAGAGGAACAAGAAAATAAATGAATTGAAGGTGAACAAGGAGAAGATGAAGAAGGAAGAAGAAGAAAATGTGAAGTAAGGGTAGACGAGAAGACAATGGAAGAGAAAAAGGTGAATATCAATAATAATAAAAATAATAATAATTAGAAGAAATAATGAGGTGATGAAAATGAAGAACGGGTAGCAGGATTTGGTGAGGTAAAAGAGAAAGAGAAATATTAGGCAAATAAAGAGATAGGTTGTTGGGGTTTTACGTCCAGGCAACATCTAAGGTCATATGAGAACGGGGAAACAAAAAGAAGTGCCGGGTAATAAATTGGACTAAAGTGCAGAAGAATCATATAATATTATTACCCTAAGGAGAGAAAGACATCGTGTGGTAAGAGGAGACCAACCAGATAATTTAGAGGGAAAGGAAGACAAAGAAGTGGGAAAAGAAACCGAGGAGGTAAAAGAGGAGGAAAAGGACGAGCACGAGACGTAGCTGAAAGGGAAATAGTATGAACAAGGGACAAAATCGGGGGTGTAGAAAAAGGAGACCAAGAACCAGAAGAACGTGAAGAAGGAGGAGGAGGACCAGGAGAAGAAGCAGAAGAAAAAGAAGAAATATGTGGGGAGGAGAAGAAACAGAAGAAGAAGAAGAAGAAGGAGAACGAGGGGAAGAAACAGAAGACAAAGAAGGAATATGTGGGGGGAGAAGAAACAGAAGAAGAAGAAGAAGAAGAAGAAGGAGGAGAAAGAGGAGAAGAAACAGAAGACAAAGAAGAAATAGGTGGGGGAGGAGAAGAAACAGAAGAAGAAGAAGAAGAGGAAGAAGAATGAGGAGGAGAAGGAAACAACAAGAAAAAGAAGAAGAAGAGAGAGAAGAAGAACGAAGCGAAGGAGATAGAAAAGGGGTACGAAAATGAGGGGAAGGAGTGCCAGAAACCAACAGAAAGATAAAGAGGGAGAATTAATGTAAGAGAAGAGAAGGCAACAAAAGAGGAAGGAGAGAAAGAGGAGTCGGGAGGGAGGACAATTGGAAGGGTCAGGTCGGACTACTAGTAAAGTGAAGATGTCGAGCTTTGCGGCTGGTTGGAGGGATCGGGGGTGGAGTGTATGGAAGGAGGAGGGGGAGAAGGGGAGGGAGAGGGAGGAGGGGAGGGGGAGAAAAGGCGGGAGGGGAAGGGAGGAGGAGGAAGGAGAGGAGAATGGGATCGGGGGGAGTGTATGGAAGGAGGATGGGGTGAAAGGGGAGGAGGAGGGGAGGATGGGGAGGAGGGGGGCGGGGGAGGAGGGGGAGGAGGGGAGAGGAGGGGGAGGAGGGGAAGGAGGAGCAGGGGTAGGAGGGGTGGGAGCTGCTGGGGAGGAAGGATGGAAGAGGTAGGAGGAGGAGTGGAAGAGGGGTAGGAGGTGAGGAGCCTGGGGGCAGGGGTATGAGGGAGAAAGGGGATGGGGGGCGGAGGGGCAGGATGGGAGAGGAGGGGAGGAAGGAGGATGGGAGGAGAGGAGGATGGGGGAGAAGGAGAGGAGAGTGGGGAGGTGGTGATGGGAGGGGATGGGTTGAGAGAGGAGGAAGGGAGGATAGGGAGATAGGGAGGTAGGGAGGGATAGGTCATAGGGAGGAGGGCAGGATGGGGCAAGGGATGGGGAGGAGGAGGAGAGTATGGGAGGAAGGGGAGGATGTGATGAGGGGAGAAGGGGAGGAGGAGAGGAGTGGTAGGAGGGGAGAAGGGGAGGGGTAGGAGGAGATGAGGGGAGCACAGGGAAGAGAGGGAAGGAGGGGGAGAAGGGAAGGAGGGGAGAACGGGGAGGAGGGGAGGAGGGGGAGGAGGGGGGGAGGGGGAGGTGGAAGGGAGGGAGGAGGGGAGGGGAGGAGTAGGGGTCAGTGGGAGGCGTCGTCGCTGGGTCCGATGGATGATAGATGCTGGGATGGAGAGGCCGTGATGGAGTGACGGGATGGGGGCGAGAAGTCGGGCGGCGCCACACTCAAGGCGAGCCGGGCCGTCTAAATCCAATTAGGCGCAGCGGCGGCAGGGCTTGGCCGGGGAACTGGGGGCTGTGTGACTGGGTACTGGGGAACTGGGGCTGGGTCCGGGTAACATAGGAACCGGGGAACCGGGGAACGGGCGAACCGGGGAACGGGGAACCGGGGAACCGGGGAACCGGGGAACTCTGGGTACCGGGGAACCTGGGAACCGGGGAACCGGGGAACTCTGGGTACCGGGGAACCGGGGAACCGGGGAACCTGGGAACCGGGTAACCGGGGAACCGGGGAACCGGGGAACCGGGGAACCGGGGAACCGGGGAACCGGGGGCTGGGTGACTGGGTACCTAGGAACAGCGGTCGGGGAACCAGGGAACCTAGGCCGGAGAACCGGGGATGGGGAACAGGGGAACCGGGGCCGGGGAACTGGGGCCGGCGAATTGGGGCTGAGGCCGGGGTCGAGGCGACAGGGCCGGAGCGGGGCAAGGGAGGGATGGCCGGGAGTAGGTGTGTCGGGGAATCTGGGCGGGGAAGCACAGAATTCCGAGGCCGAGCCCCGGGAAGGAGAAAGACCGGGACCGGGGAAGAAAGAAGGGTCGGCACTGGGGTCATGTTGGGGAAGAAGAAGGGCCTGAGCCGGGGTTCGGTCAGGGTCTGGGTCCGGCAGAGCTGGCCCAGTGGTCGGGGTCGGGGGCCGCAGCGAGTAGATGACAGCAGCCCTGCACGACGGCGCCTGATGAAGACAAGTTTCACCCTGACCCCCGAGCAATCCCCGCCACCCGCCCAGCGCCCCGACCAGGCGGCCCGGGGTCGGGCGGCGACGGCGGCGCGAAATGAGATACACACGGACCATCATCGGGGTGGAGGGAGTCGGGGTGGAGGGAGTAGGGGTGGCGGTGGAGGGTGAGGGTTGGGGGATGAGGGTGGGCTGGAGGTGAAGATGGGAGTGAGGGATGAGAATGAGGGTGGGGTGGAGGTGGGTGTGGGTAAGGAATGAGGGTTGGGGGAGAATGAGGGAGTAGTCGTGGGGAGGGTGGGGAGTGGGGGGATGAGGTGTGATGGTTGGGTTGGAGGTGTGGGGTGGTGTAAGAATGGGGGTTGGGGGATGAGGTTGGGGGGTGGAGGTTGGGTGGGGAAAGGATGGGGGTTGGGGGGGATGTGGAGAGGGGTGGGGTGGGGGAGGAATGGGGGTTTGGGGAATGAGGGAGGGGTGGTGGTGAGGTGGGTAAGGAATGGGGGTTGGGGGAATGAAGGTGGAGGTGGAGGGGAATGGGGAATGGGCGTGGGGAATGGGCGTGAGGGTGGGGAGGGGCTTGTGTTGTGTAAGGAATGGGGGTTGGGAGATGAGGGTGGGAAGGGAGTTGGGTAAGGAATGGTGGTTGGGGGGATGAGGGTGTGGTGGAGGTGGGTTGGTTAAAGAATGGGGGTTGGGAGATGAGAGTAGGGTGGTGGTGAGGGTGAGAGTGATGGGTGAGGATGAGGGTGGAGAATGGAGCTGGGGTGCGTGGTGGTGGTGAGGGAACCGGGTGGAGTTGTGGAGGATAAGGATTGGAAGTGGTGGCAGGGAATGTGAGTGAGGTGGGGATGAGGGTGGGAGTCAGGGATGAGGATGAGGGTGGAGGTGGGTGATGGGACTGGAGGTGGGGGTGGGGATGGATGGTGGGGTCCATCGGTTGAGTCAAACTAAAAACATTGCTAATTGTTGCAACCTTGCCTGATACTCGGCATCGCTAGAATGAGGCAAGTTGGCAGGATACTATAACTGAGTGGGATATAGGCTGAGGTTGTCATGATGCTGGTGGCACTGTATCCCAGTGGGGTAGCACTATAAAGTCGCTATAGATGAACACTCGCATAACGTGACCTCACTATAAAAAGGTTCTCTCTGACAAAGGGGCCGAATTGCTGTTATGGATGTAAAAATCTTCTATCTACAAAAGGCTATCATGCAGTTACACAACTGTTTCTCAACTGGTATTTTCCACTGAGATATATTTAAAATACTATTGTTCTATATGCATTGATATCATCCAGTTACACAGCTTCAGTCCTCATTATCTCGAAAACACCATTTTGTCAGATAGAACCTTTTTATAGTAAGGTCGCGATAAGTCAGTAGGTGTCTTGATGTGGCCTTAGCTTGTAAAATGAAACAAAATCTAAACCTGTACGCTCAGAACTTAGTACTGTCGTAACTTTGGAATTGACCATCAATGCTACAAAAAAAACTAAGAAAATTAAAAAAACAGAACCACTAACAAGATATTTCTCTGTGTGCATCCCCGTACACCTCATGAATCTTAATAGAGCAATTCGCGATCATCGTCCGACAATCAGCAGGCTATTAACAGTGTTGCCAACCTGTAGGTACTGAGAATCCCTGAGGTTTTGCATTGCAGGGGTGGAGTCCGACGGGTGGCAGCCATGAGTTTGCTAGGGCGGAGGTCTAGGCGCATGCCCCCCAGACAATTTTCAAAGTGGCTTTAAAATGGGCTATTTGAGGGCATTACTACGGGGTTATAGGCTGATATTTTAGCATATTTATAAATGATATTTACTCGTATTTAATTAAAAGTACAGAATTTCGTGCAAAAGTACAGACATTCATACAAAAGTGAAGAGATTCGTGCAAAGTACAGAACTTCATACAAAAGAACAGAAATTCATACAAAACTACAGAAATTTGTAAAAAACTACAGAAATTCGTACAAAAATAGAGAAATGTTTGTGCTTTTGGGGTCAATCCATGACTCATGAGGTGACTGATAAGAACCTTCAATTTCTGTGACTCTCACGGGAATTTTGTGAGAGTTGGCAACACTGTGTAAAAATATACGGATTTTCGGTTCGGATTTATATATTGGCAAAGAACATTATTATTCTCGGGCGACGGAGTGGGGACCATGATTATGTACCAGAGAAGCAATGGGTGCCCCACTCACCTTGTGACATAAGCGCCTATTTGGCAATGTGATAACACATAGCGACCAAGATTGTGATGTGAGGTTCATACTTAAGAGACAGTTAATAATTATTGAAATGTTCCCTTCATGCACCAGAAAGAGTGCCATTGAAGGAGGGGAGCATTGATATATGTTTGTTGTAACTGTCTGCAACTAGCTGTTATCATGGGACCGATGGACAAGCACACCCAGCCATCCTGCATGCATTATGGACACCATCTGTAGCTGGGGTTGAGTGACAGCTGCCCCCTATTAGGGCATCGCCCACCCAGGCTGTAGGGGGTGTCTGATTGGCTGTCTGTGTGAGCCCAGTCACCTGCATTCTTTATACCTGACACACAGACCCTGCATGAAGCACTCTTGGAGAAAACTCCACTTTCTACACTTAAGTGAGCAACATCTATTCAAAAGACAGAGCTGTGTGCAACAACCATTGGACTCAGGTTCAATGGGCTGTAGGCACTGATTCTGATATACACAAGCAAGAGTCATGCGGATCTGTGTGGGCAGTTGGTAAGGAGTGAGGGTGATAGGTCGCCAGTAGGTGAACAGGAGTTGATGCCAATAAAGCACAACCTCTTCATTGTCAATCTTGCGCGACTTGTCTTCCTTTCTTCCTTATGAGTTGTTGAGAGTAATTACAGGTGGGGACTGTCAGAACACACCTGTGGAGCATAGTAATGTTTGTGGTTCAGATGGCCGAGTCCCGACTTATTACAACTGTATTAATAGTAGCACATGCCGAGACCACTCTACAGCCCCCACTCCACCCCACCCCATGAATGATGGTGGTCGCGTCCACTGGTCCGACATGCTAATAGTTGCGGATACGCACCGAAGAATGACACAGCCCCACTGGCCACACAACAGGTGGACGAAATAATTCAAAGAAATCCAGGCCTGAAATGCCGTTTATGTGTGTGTGTGCCTGAGGCATCAGGCATCAGGGATCATGCATCTAGTGGCCACTGAGCGGAGTGGTTTTCTGTATCATGTTTTGTATAAAGCTTGAGTCACATATGTGGTGATTATCTGGTTAATGTGATTGGTTGCACCCCAATTACTAACCCACCCTCCCACCTCCCACCTTCCACCTCCCCCTCCACCCATACATGCACACTTTGCCTCACACCGCAGTATTCAACGTTGCATAGTCCAATGGTTTTGAGTTTCTGCCATTTTTCTGAGATAAATATATTGAATTGATTGTTATAATCTACCTTACCTTAGTTTGAAGTAATTTTTACTTTAAATGGCTAACCTTTGAGATATTTGAAGTATAACCATGTCAAATTAGTTTTTGCAAGCACACCAAAGGTCTGACGCCATTGTTCAAATTGTTACTATTTTAGGATACATTCGTTGCTGTTAATTTCAATAGCAGTACATGCTTATTCCACAACAACATCCCATTTGTCAAAGCAACATCTCATTTCAAACTTACATACTTTCCAATATTTGAAGACAGTATTAAATAACAAATCATCATCTATTTACATTCGGTGTACTCAGCCCGGGATTGTTCTCACCACCTTGTACTCTTAGTCTTACCATGCATTCCTTATCATTGAGTCCTCATCACGTTGTAAAATATCCCGATAATTAGACATTGGAGGATGTGTGAACTAGTCTATAGTGAATTACAATTGTTATATGAAAAGGTAAATGGTATATAGGGCCAGATGCATTAAGGTATTATGTGGTGCTGGTGATCCTTTACTGAGTTTTATATAGACATTATGTAGTTATAGATAGTGTGAGAGGGGCACTACTTTTAGTGTGACAGAGCCTTAGCAGCTCTGCTCACATACCCCCTCCCCCCCAACTGTTATTTACGGATCACTGCACACCCAGACACAACAGGGCACTGTAGCCATAAACAACCAAGGCTTGGATACAAGCATGTTGAATGTTCATTGGTTGATTGGAGAATGCCTACTGCTGATTGGAGGAGCTGATCAGGTGTGACAGCCATCTTGGATTCATGAACCTATATAATAATAAACCTGAGGGTGCAAGCTCTCTGTCTTTCTGTGCACTTTATACTCTACCTTTCTCTTGCCTGTAGTGATTTCATATTTAGCCTACCTACACAACTACAGCTGCCAGCCGTCGACTTTACAACGTGGTTCATATCTGAATGATCATGCTGTTGCCCTGATAAGGACTATACGCCCTATTGGTGGATATCAGTTAATTAGATTCGAAAGAATAGTTAATTATTCTGATAGTCTTACCGTTCCCAGGATGTCAGTCAAGGTTTTCTTGCTTTTCCTTCCCCGCTTAACATATTTGCAAAATATACCTTTATTTGTACTTACATTTGTTAACCTTGGCTATATTTTGACTTGTCTCCTCTGAGATCTATAAGGTCCTCGCGTGTAGTTTGAATGCTTTAGTTCATGATTTGCAAAGCACACCATTATTTGTGATTACATTTGTTAATCTTGGTAAACATTTTTACTTGCCTCCTCTTTTACGGTTTCATCGTGCAATTTGAATGAACATTTTCATTTGCCTCCTCTTGCAATGTTTTCTCATGTAATTTGAATGCTTTCGTTCATGATTTGCAAAACACAGCATTAATTGTGCTTACATTTGTTAATCTTGGTTAGTTTTTTTTTTTTACTTGACTCCTCTTGTAAGGCTTCCCTCCTTGCCTTGAAGATTTATACTGCCTATCATGGATAAGTCTGAATATACTTGGTTTCACCATTAGACAGTTTGTTGATAGAAAGCCAGAGCCTACACTTTTACCGACCCAAGGGATTTTTAACCTCCCACACCACATAGACATGGTATGAGAGCAACTGGCCTCTGATGACACTGTAAGTTATGTACAGCAGTGGAAATCCAAATTGGCAGAGGTTGGGGGGCATAGGGAATCGAACCACTGACCTAGAAAAAAAGTCAGACACTCTAACCACTCTGCCACAGTGAATCACCACGTGTAGCTTGAATGCTTTATAGTTCACGATTTGCATCTCGACATTGCTGATAAATCCTCAGTTAGAAGCTCGGGACAGGTTGTGTTATTCCAAATCGTGACTAAGCTAAGCTATGGGTGATTAATATCAATAACAATAATTTAATATTAAAAGAAAAACGAATATTGAAACAACCAAAAGAGTCACTACATTGCAATTGTTAAGCTATGGAACCATCAGTGCAAGATCTTCCCCACATGGTGAGTAACTCACTCACACGCTCACCAACTCATCAGCGACTCACACACACCAACAAATAAACAAAAAAACAACACCCACCCACCCAATTGGTGCCCGGTTCGTTACAAGGCACGGCGGTCAGAGAGAGCCTACCTAGATAATTAACTGCGTGTATGGGGAGGGAGGAGGAGAATACAAATTAAGCATGCGGTATTTAACGTCCTATCGTGTCAACCTGCACTTTACCATTGCCCACATGTCGGTGCTGCTCCCCACCCCCACCCCCTCCTCCTCCTCATACCCTCTCCCCCAATACCCCTCCGGTAGCGACCACACACACCACCGTGCAATAAAAGTCACACAGCTATTAAATAGTAAAGCGGGTGCGGTCTCTGCGGTGAGGGTGTGTGGTGGGCGTGGTGTGTGGGCGTGGTGTGTGGTGGGCATGGTGTGGTGGGCGTGGTGGGCATGGTGTGGGTGTGTGGTGGGCGTTGTGTATGGGTGTGGTGATGGGTGTGTGGTAGGCGTGGTATGAGGGCGTGGTGTGGGTGTGTTGGTGGGCGTGGTGTGTGGTGGGCGTGGTGTGTGGGCGTGGTGTGTGGTGGGCGTGGTGTATGGGCGTGGTGTGTGGGCGTGGTGGGCGGGGTGCTGATGGATCACTATTGGTGTACCTACCTACCAATCTCCCCCTCCCCCACCTCCCATACCCTCAAGCCTTTCCTGCCCCGCTCTCCACTAAACAAAACCAACCATGGTCCAACCCGCACGTCCTTATATGACCGTAGATGTTTTCAGTATGTAAAACTCCAACAACCAACCATCCATTGTCCAACCAGAAAGCCCCAGGTACAGCCACTCATCCACCCCCCTCCACCCTTCCCCCCTCCATCTACCCCCCACACACACCTCCTCCTCTCCCTCCTCCCGCCCCCTTAGCCCGAAAGCTCCAGGTCCAGCCAGCCAGCCATCCATCCCCCCTCCCCCACCCCTCCCCCCCTGGCGGACGATCTGCGCATTAATGAAATCAGGACGGGACCGCTTAAGGAGGTGATCAAGACGAATGATGAGGAGGTTGATTTAAACACCTGATTACACTGGATCGCTGTGACGGGTCCCGCCATCATAACCCTCAATTAGGGCGGGCCGCCGCTGGGGCAGTGCCAGATTAAAGCATGCCGTGCCAGGCCTGATTACGGCGCGCCCGGGCGTGTTATGATGGCCTAATGGCCAGGTGTGCTGACCTGTCTCACCTTAGACAGGTGCGCTCATTAGCAAGCCTCTCCATCACTCCGCCCTCCGCCTGTGTTCCCCCTGCAATCCCCCTCCTCCACACCCCCCTCCCTCCCTCACTCCGTCCCCCTTCCCTCCCCTTCTCCCCCACTCCCCCACACCCCTCCCATCCCTCACTCCTCCTCACTCCCCTCCCCATCCCCTCCCTTCCAACTTGCCCCTCCCCCTCCCTCTCCCTCCAATTCCTTACCCCTCATCCACCTTCCATACCGCCCACCTACCTCACATGTCCCGATCCCACCCCCGCCCACTTCTCCCACCTACCTATCGCGTGCACCTCCGCCCACCCCCCGCCCATTTCTTCCACCTACCTACTGAATGCACCTCCGCCCACCCCCGCCCATTTCTTCCTACTTACCTACTGCATGCACCACCGCCCATCCCGCCCACCTCCCTTGCCAATCTCCTCTCCCACTCCGCCCGACTACTCCACATTCCCTCACAATCCCACTCTAGAATCATCCTCATCATAATAATAATAATATTAATAATAATCAGAACCATCATCAGAACCATCATCATAATCATCATCACAATCATCATCGCAATCATCACAGTTAGCATCACAATCATCCCAATACTACTCATCACAAGCATCACCACAATCATCATTATAATCATCATCACAACCATCATCCCATTCATCATCACTAGGATCATCAAAATCACCACATTCACCATCACAATTATCATAATGACAATCATGATCATGATCATCACAATGATCATCACAACCACCATCGAAGTCATCATCCCAACTAAGCTCATCACTATGATCATCATAATTATCACAATCATCACATTCATCATCACAATCACCACCACCATCATCACAATCTCCTGATATGACCATATATGTTGCCAGGACGTAAAACTCCAAAAACCAACAAACCAATCATCCCAATCATTACTACAACTTTACCAAATGAGTACATAAGTTAACTTCTGCTTACATTCTAAATACTATGTAAATACTCACATTGATCTGACTAATATTGATCAGAATTTCATTGTGTTTCATTGTGCTGCAAATTGTGTATTCAACAGTTATTGTATACCTTATTCTATATACCTTTTGTGTAACTAACCCTGTGTAAAATATTCCAATATTTGGCAGGGGGAAATGCAATTGTTCTATTACTGATCGGTGCACTTGGCCAGGTGCATATATATATATGGGTTGGTGGTGCCTGAGTGGAATGTAAATAGACATGGTGGTGCTGGCAGGTCTGGGTGTGATTGCACTCAGGGCCTAGCCCTTCTGCTGGGGTAGGGGCCACCACACTCAAAAGGTTAAGGTTGGTGGGAGCCAAGGGGCCAGACAGCTACTGGTGGTGGGCAGACCACTGGTATCCATAGAGACCAGGAATGCTGGATTCCTATTGGTGAGACCAGGAATGCTAGATTCCTATTGGTGGAAAGAGGTGGTATGGTATTCTACCAAGAACCCATGTAACTATATAATAATAAACCAGAGGGCTGGACTCTCTCTCTCTTACACTTTACTCTCTTACTTTCTCTTTGTCTGTATTGTTTTTCCTCATAACCACAGATCCGAGCATACACTCAACAAAACTGGTAACCACGACGAGTGGTTGGTTTCTACCCCTGAATTGAAAAATGACTGGAAGACCAGTGCTTCAGCACTGACAAAAGACGTATTCAGCACAATAAACATATTTACCACCAACAAAAATCCGCAGTAGTTGTTCAATGATTCCCACATCAGCCCTCTGGTTTGATATCGTTCTCATACTATTCTGATTTCACTTATGTATCCTGCTCCTCCTGACATCACACAACCACACCAACTCGGCCATCATCCCCCCACCAGGTTTGTGACCTGACATTATTCCTGCACCAACTCTCTGACATGACATCATTCCCCACACCCACCTTCCGATATCATCCTCACCCACCAGTTGTCTCACCTGCCATCTCGACCGGAGGTGCTGGCCCAATAGGTAGATCGCAGGCTTCCCGTGCGGAAGATCGGGAGTTCGAATCCCAGCCGAGTCAAAGCGCCGATTTATATAAAATTGATATGTGTCACTACCTAGCCTGGCACTCGGCATTAATAGGATAGGACAAGAACTGGTTTGCACAGTATCGGGATAATGTGATTGTGTGGGATATCAGTTCCAGTGGAATGATCTCCCAGTGGGGCAGCACTATAAAAGTTGCCATGAGTGTGCACTGTCACAAGTCGGTACCCATCCTGATATGACTTTAGATGTTGCTAGGACATAAACAACAACAAACAAACACCTGCAATCCCACCCACACCAGTGTGCTGATGTTTACTACAACACCACCACCTCCTCCCGAGATGTCTCTGGTCTCTCCTTTGTATATTCACGTCCTGATCTGACCTTAAATGTTGCCAGGACGTAATACTCCAACAACCAACCAATCTTTCTACATCTATCGAACCCTTGACTGGCAATCTCAGTTCAGCGAGGAACATGTGCAAAGCAATTCAGCATGTTCATGACAGCTGACATAAATCAAGTGAATGTGAGTGGGTTTTTATTGTCGTTTAAGAAAACACACTCAAACCAAAAATAACGCTCTTTTTTCAGATCCACAACTCGCCCATAATGCAATCACCAGGCGGATCAGAACTTATACACTAACCCGTCCATCATAGCCTGCTCTCTCACACTACCCACACACTCCTCACACACCACTACACACCCTCCACACGCCACTACACACTCCCCACACACTACCCACACACTCCCCACACGGCACTACACACTCCCCACACACTACCCACACAGTCCCCACACATCACTACACACTCCCCACACACTACCCACACACTCCCCACACGGCACTACACACTCCCCACACACTACCCACACACTCCCAACACATCACTACACACTCCCCACACACTACCCACACAGTCCCCACACATCACTACACACTACCCACACACTACCCACACACTCCCCACACGGCACTACACACTCCCCACACACTCCCCACACACTCCCCACATACTCATCACATTCCCCACACACTACCCACACACTCCCACGCACTACACACCCCACACATACCACACACTCTCCACACGCCTCTACACACTCCCCACACACTACCCACACACTCTCCACACATCATTACACACTCCCCACACTACCCACACACTTCCCACACGTCACTACACACTCCCCACACACTACCACACACTCCCCACATGCCACTACTCACTCTCCACATGCCTGTACACACTCACCACACACTACCCACACACTCCCCACACGTCACTACACACTCCCCATACGTCACTACACACTCACCACACGCCATTACACACTCCCCACACACTACCCAGACTATCACCACACGCCACTACACCCTCCCCACACACTACTCGCACGGTCCCCACATACCGGCCAATACACACTACCCACACACTACCCACACACAAGCAACCATTATTTCCTACTACTACCTAAGTTATCACCATACACCATTACACGTTCTCTCTTGCGGAGTGGTTAGCGTGTCTCACTTTTTTCTAGGTAGGATGCCTGATCTGAGGGTCAGTGCCCCCCCCCCCCCCCACCTCTGCCAATTTGGATGTCCACCGCTGTGTATAAATTACAGCGTCATCAAAGGCTGGTTGCTCTCATACCATGTCTATGTGGTGTGGGAGGTTAAAAATCCCTTGGGTCAGTAAAAGTATAGGCCTGGGCTTTCTATCGACAACCTGGCCACAGCAGGAGCGTCCACATCGCGGACCTGGGAATCAGCTATCTGATTGCAAATCCTGCTACCACCATCCACCACCGAGAGCACGTCCCATGACAAAGATCATACCTCTGCTCGAAAATCCCTTGAGATAATTGGTGGAAGGACACAATGTAGAAGAACTACACACCCTCCACACACCACCCACACATAAGGAACAATCATGTCGTACACCCCAATACTATCCCACACTACCCCTCTCACCACACGATCACCACACACTCCCCGCATCACCCTCACCACACACCATTCACACCCTATTCTAAGTACACCATGACCACATACTCTTCACACCCTAACCACACCACAACTACACCCTAACCAAACACTCACCAAACACTCACCACACCACCCTCACCACACACTATTCACACCCTATTCTAAGTACACCATCACCACATACTCTTCACACCCTAACCACACCACAACTACACCCTAACCAAGCACTCACCACACCACCTTCACCACACACTCACAGCAAAAACACCACACTCTAAGCAGACACTCGCCATACACTCACCACACAGTCACCACACACTCACCACATAAACACCACCCCCTAACTAAACACTCACCACACACTCACCACACACTCAGCACAGAAACACCACACCCTAACGAAACACTCACCACACACTCACCACACCACCATCACCACACAGTCACCACATATTCACTACAAAAACACCACGCCCTAAGCAGGCACTCACCATACACTCCCCACACACTCACCACGCACTCACCACAGAAACATCACACCCTAAGCAGGCACTCACCATACACTCCCCACACACTCACCACGCACTCACCACAGAAACATCACACCCTAAGCAGGCACTCACCATACACTCCCCACACATTCACCACGCACTCACCACAGAAACATCACACCCTAAGCAGGCATTCACCATACATTCACCACACACTCACCATGCACTCATCACACACTCACCATGCACTCAAAAAACACTCCCCACCCCTGAGCCCACTCTAACCAGACACTCACCACACACTCACTCACCACGTTCACTCACCACACACTCACTACACACTCGCCACACACTAACCACACACTCACCACAACCTCATCACACCGTAGCCACACCCTCACTACACCTTAACCAGATTCTCACCACACACTCACCACAGACTCCCCACAACTTCACCGCACAACTCCACAACTGCACGCACAACCACCATACACCACAACCTGACCTTCAGAAGAATGAATAATTACCTCACTCATTAAGATTTCCTTTCTTCTTAACCACCCCTTCCCCCCTCCAAAAAAAAACCAACCAACAAACCCACCAACAACAACCACCTCAAAACATTTTCCCCCTTCTTTGTTCTTGTGTTAAATATTTAAGACTGACCGTCCATCGCTGTCATGCCCTCACCCCTTGGGGGCTTGGCACGGCAGAGCTGCCTCATGGTAAGTCAGGGTCCTTCTTAACACTGTAATATTATACAAGCGCAAAGAAAAATACACGTCAACAAAAGCGGCCATGGAGCTCAAGTGACATGTCACGAACTTCCCTCTGCCACGCAACGTGGCAGACGGGGCCCCCCATCCCCCCACCCCCCATCCCCACCCCCCACCCCCGACCCCCCACTACTGGCAACACACACTGACTGGATTTAAGGCCCTGTCACACCTCACCGGATTGGGGGAAATGGACAGAAAACAAACAATGTCCGGTTTGTGTCTGTACAAGTTTTGAACATGCACAAAACTAGGAACGGATGCCGCCGGATTGACGTCTATGGTTCTTGTCCGGTTTGAGTTCATTTCGTCCATTGGCTATCCGTTCAGGTCCGTTTCATGTCTGTTTCATGTCCGTTTCATGTCCGTTTCATGTCCGTTTCATGTCCGTTTCATGTCCGTTTGTCCAGCGGCCATTGATCCTATAGCGCAACATTTTGACACATTTTAATACATTTTGATATTTATCACCTCCGGACTAGAGAATTCTGTCCGTTGCTCAATCCGGCGAGCCACTTAAGGGGGAGTACAGCGTGTCTTGTTCTGTTTGACTCAATGCCTGTATTTATATTGACATGTGTGTGGAAAATGCCATGTCATTCCCCTATTTGTTTCTCGGCTAGTGTGTGTGTCTATATATATGCTGTATAAGAATTATACGAGTATAATAACCCGGAATATCGCTCCTCTCCCTCATCACTCACTCACGGACTGTGGGAGTCTCTCATAGTCATCTACTGCTCTAGCCTCCCCAACCCCACCCACCCCAACCTCCAACCCCAGCTCTGCTGGTGTCGCCACAACCCCTTCACACTGTAACCACCACTCACTGTACCGCATATATATATATATATATATATATATGCATCTATATATATATGTGTGGTATATCATTATGTATTGAAATGCAAGTGATGTACGATTATGTAATAAAATATGCAGTGTACCATTATGTAATGAAAGACAGCTGATGTACCATTATATAGTGAAATATGTGGGGTGCCATTATGTAATGACACACATGTAATGTAACATTAAATAGTGAAATATGTGGTGTGTCATTATCTACTGAAACCAGGCGATGTACCATTATGTAATAAAATATGTGCTGTACCATTATGCAATGAAATACATGTGATTTATCATTATATAAAAAATATCTAGTGTATCATTATGTAATGAAACACAGGTAATATACCATTATGTGATGAAACATGTGGTGTAGGTATGTGTAGTGAAACACATGCGATGTACCATTATGCAGTGAAACAGGTGGTGTAGCTTTATCTCAGGTATAGCCCTGTGATGTAACACTATACGGTCCATTACGTCTAACTGCCTTACAATTGGTTACCTACTTTGATTAGAAATAGTACCTTCTCTAAAACTGGGCACAAACGTGTGACATGGAAACCAAAAGTGAAAACCTTCCAAATAATAGCAAAGATCCTTCCAAATAATAGCCAAATTCAATGTCCTATGAAGGTTTGCATGTTGTGCATATGTCAGAGTTGAAAAATATGAATTCACTTTTTGAATTAGATCTTATACAAATTGAGCAATACATTAATATCACTTGTGTAACATGAAAATCAAAGACACATCCAGAACCTCATTTTAACATATACAACATAGTCAAACAAGATTTGATTGATTACTGTTAGTGTTATGCAGACAAGGTTATGACTTACAAGATAAAAGTTGAAAAATAAGTTGAAAAAAAGTTTGGCTACATGTATGGTGTCAATGTGTAAATTTTCACATTTTTACTCTAGCGCAAAATCATACAATTATAATTTTGATATCTTTTGGAGGATAAATTCAATACATTTAGAACTGCTAAGAAAATAAGAAAAGCTTGTTTGCCACTATACAGACAAAGAAACTTATTTATTTTGGCCACATCATTCGTCAGAGTTCAATATACCGTACATTGTTGGAAGGGAAGGTGAATGGCAGCAGAGGGAGAGGGAGACCAAGAACATCATGGTTTACAAATATTTCACAGTGGACAGGCTTGAATTATTCACAGTCTATCAGAACAGCACAACATCGGGACAAGTGGAGAACCATTGCATCCAACCCTCGACTAGAGGACGGAACTATTGATTGATTGAGAACTGCTAACATGCATAATAGACAGAGGCTACAATAATTATTTGGCTTGTTGTCAATAGAACAAAGACTTAATTATCAGCATCGTAACATGGAGACCAAATATGTGGTGCCCAGTTTTGGAGAATAACCCACTGTATACGCAACTGTATAAATCTGAGTTATATGCCATTTATGTTATAACTGTAAAGGCGATAATGCAGAGAGTGGAGCCCAAGAACATCTAGATAAAAGATTCACCCCGTGCTTCCAGTACAGGGGTGAAAACCAGCCTTATATAAAAACGGTCGAAAAATCGGGCTAATGAATTGAGTCTTCATGAGAGCCTAATTTCTCAATCTAAGAAGCAACATTTAGTATTTGTATATGTCTTCATGTTTCCCCGCTACTTTTGAGTTGGAAAATATAATAAAACATATACTTTAATGCAATTTCAAAGTGAAAACGACGGCGATCTCTGGCTGCCATCTTGTCTTTTTGCATTCTCTCCCATTTCACCAACTCTGTGCTGATATAAGTAACCATTTGACACTTGTGCCAAGCATTCTACTTGTTGTTCCATACTAACGCTCTTTTCGCCCGTATTTAGTCTACGTTGTAGTTCACCCGTGTACTACAAGTATCAGGTGAATCTTTTATCTAAAGAACATCCTGATTGTGCACCCCTCATTGTGCACCCCTGATTGTGCACCCCTCATTGTGCACCCCTGATTGTGCACCCCTCATTATGCATCACGAAATTGTTTACCCCTGATTGTGTATCCCTGATTGCCTATCCCTATCTGTGTATCCCTGCTTGTGTATCCCTGCTTGTTTATCCCTGCTTGTGTATCCCTGCTTGAGTATCCCTGATGGTGCATCCCTGATGGTGTATCCCTGATTGTGTATCCCTGCCTGTGTATCCTTGATATTGTACCCCTCCCTGTGTATCCCTGCCTGTGTATCCCTGCCTGTGTATCCCTGCCTGTGTATCCCTGCCTGTGTATCCCTGCCTGTGTAAACGTGAGTGGTGTGACCGACACGCCCCCTACAGGTAATGTCTCCACCTACCAAGAAGGTGTGGCGCGCAAAAAGCCCGTCTAAGAACTGCCTGTCGCCTCAGTCTGTCTGATCACACCGGCTTAAATAGCAATTCACAAAGATAATTCACAAAAATAATAATTCTGGTCCCAAAATCCAGCAAACCACTATAACACCTTCACAAAACTATCTCATGCAAATACTTAATCCGTGACAATGTAGAAAATGCCATCACACACAAAAAAAAACAATCACACAAGAAGCGATAATATAATTATAACTTTGATTGGCATATATATTTCGCGGAGTGGGTGATTTAGTAGTAAAGCACGCACAATGACACATACACAACATACACGCCGCGCATGCTCTGTGCACCTGTTCTCAAGGTCTGCCTCCTGTGGGGGAGGGTGGGTGGGTGTGGGTGTGGGTGTGGGTGTGGGTGTGGGTGTGGGTGTGGGTGTGGGTGTGGGTGTGGGTGTGGGTGTGGGTGTGGCTGTGGGTGTGGGTGTGGCTGTGGGTGTGGGTGTGGATGTGGGGTGGCTGTGTGACGCTGTGTCGGATCAAACATCTCCGTCGGATCAAACATCTTCGTGCCGTGTGCAAAAATCACCAACGATTCCTGCAAGATTCCACATAACAATTTCGATTGGAGCCAAAATTGAATTCACCTGATCCTTAGCATACAGCCAATATCACGATTCCAGTGGTTGTTGTTGTTGGTTGTTGCTTTACGTCCTAGCAACATCTAAGGTCATATCAGGACGGAACCCGATTCGAACTGGAATGAATTTGAAAACCATAGCAGTAGTAATGTTGCGTGTTTTTGTGTGTGTTTTCCCCCAATTTATATTTCATTACAAATACCGTTCTGATATGATCTTAGATGTTTCCAGGGCGTATAATTTCAACAACCAAACCCAACCATCATTAAAAATATAAGCTTAGGTGGATTTTTTTCACACAACAAATAGAACACTGCCGCAGCTGTGCCATAACTGATGTATGTGTTTCCGATCATTTATCATTTAGGCGAGCCTGTGTTTTTGATAATTTAGTTAGCACAACCACCGCTAGGCGTGGCGCGAGTGAGGACACTATGATTTGTTTCCTCAACCTTTCATTTGTTTGTTTGATTTATGTTCTAGCAACATCTGAGATAATATCCGGATGGGTACTGACTTATGGCAGTATGCACTTAAGGTGACTTTATAGGGCTGCCCCACTGGGAAAATAGGCCGTCAGCACCATTACCAGATATCCCATTTAGTCACATTATCCTGACACTGAGCTAACCAGTCCCTGCACTATCCTATTAATACCGAGCGCCAAGCTAGGTGAAAGGCTTAGGGTTAGTGTCAGAGTCAGAGGGTGTGAAACATCTAAATACCAGATAGGCATACTTGTTGGTTTTAAAATAACGCATTAGGTAAATAAAACATCACTTAATCAAACTGGTTTTAAAATGTCCATTTAAATACCATATAATCATACTTGTTGGATTTAACATAACACATTAAGTAATTAAAACATCACATCACACTGGTTTTAAGATGTCCATTTCAATATTACATAATCATACTTGTTGGTTTTAAAATAACGCATTATGTAAATAAAACATCGCTTAGTCATACCGGTCTTAAAATGTCCATTTAAATACCATATAATCATACTTGTTGGTTTTAGAATAACACATTAAGTAATTAAAACATCACATCACATTGGTTGTAAAATGTCCATTTAAATATTACATAATCATACTTGTTGGTTTTAAAATAACGCATTATGTAAATAAAACATCACTTAATCATACCGGTCATAAAATGTCCATTTAAATACCATATAATCATACTTGTTGGTTTCAAAATAACACATTAAGTAATTAAAACATCACATCACATTGGTTGTAAAATGTCCATTTAAATATTACATAATCATACTTTTTGGTTTTTAAATAACGCATTATGTAAATTAAACATCACTTAATCATACCGGTCATAAAATGTCCATTTAAATACCATATAATCATACTTGTTGGTTTTAAAATAACACATTAAGTAATTAAAACATCACATCACATTGGTTGTAAAATGTCCATTTAAATATTACATAATCATACTTTTTGGTTTTTAAATAACGCATTATGTAAATAAAACATCACTTAATCATACCGGTCTTAAAATGTTCATTTAAATATAATATAGTCATACTTGTTGGTTTTAAAATAACACATTAAGTAATTAAAACATCACATCACACTGGTTTTAAAATGTCCATTTATATAGCACATAATCATACTTGTTGGTTTTAAAATAACGCATTATGTAAATAAAACATCACTTAATCATACCGGTCTTAAAATGTTCAATTAAATACCATCTAATGATACTTGTTGGTTTTAAAATAACACAGTAACTAATTAAAACATCACATCACACTGGTTTTAAAATGTCCATTTAAATAGCACATAATCATACTTGTTGGTTTTAAAATAACGCATTATGTAAATAAAACATCGCTTAGTCATACCGGTCTTAAAATGTCCATTTAAATACCATATAATCATACTTGTTGGTTTTAAAATAACACATTAAGTAATTAAAACATCACATCACATTGGTTGTAAAATGTCCATTTAAATATTACATATCATACTGTTGGTTTTAAATAACGCTTATGTAAATAAAACATCATTAATCATACCGGTCATAAATGTCCATTTAAATACCATATAATCTACTTGTGGTTTCAAATAACACATTAAGTAATTAAAAATACATCACATTGGTTGTAAAATGTCCATTTAAATATTACATAATCATATTTTTGGTTTTTAAATACGCATTATGTAAATAAAACATCACTTAATCATACCGGTCATAAAATGTCCATTTAAATACCATATAATCATACTTGTTGGTTTTAAAATAACACATTAAGTAATTAAAACATCACATCACATTGGTTGTAAAATGTCCATTTAAATATTACATAATCATACTTTTTGGTTTTTAAATAACGCATTATGTAAATAAAACATCACTTAATCATACCGGCTTAAAATGTCATTTAAATATAATATAGTCATACTTGTTGGTTTTAAAATAACACATTAAGTAATTAAAACATCACATCACACTGGTTTTAAAATGTCCATTTATATAGCACATAATCATACTTGTTGGTTTTAAAATAACGCATTATGTAAATAAAACATCACTTAATCATACCGGTCTTAAAATGTTCATTTAAATACCATTTAATGATACTTGTTGGTTTTAAAATAACACAGTAACTAATTAAAACATCACATCACACTGGTTTTAAAATGTCCATTTAAATAGCACATAATCATACTTGTTGGTCTTAAAATAACGCATTAAATAATTAAAACATCACATAACCACCCTGGTTTTAAAATATCAATTTAAGCATTACATAATCATATTTGTTGGTTTGAAAATAATGGTTGTCGTTAAGGGAGAAAAGGGTGGTCATTGGTCGCATTAGGCGGGTGGTCATTAGTGAAGGGTAATTTGTAGTTCAAATATATTGCTGCATTGTAATTATGGTCGTATATGGCGGGTGGCCTTTGTTCGAGGTGGTCGTTTAACAGGGGGACCACTGTAATATCAGAGCGAAGGAAGAGGCGGTTATCGTGTATTAATTGACCTAGTTACCTCGTCTAATCTCCAAAGCTATGTCTGCATTTACCCCCCCCCCCCTCCCCCACACACACACATACTGTCCTAATCACTAAGCTAGAAGCCGACTCAGCATGGCTCCTCGTTGTAACGTTGGTTTCAATGGGAATGTGGTCAAGTGGATTAAATGCTGGTGGCAGTGTTTAATCAGAGGAAGCGCCTGCTAATCTCATTGATCAGGGTCATTAGTAGTCATTGGTTACCAGTACAATGGATTCAGACCCAGAACTAACATTCACACTAATTCTGATCCTCGCATAGTGATCAGGGCTGCCAATCAAACAGCTTATCATCCCTCTGGGTTGAACTGTGAGCATTCTGACTTAGGTGGTTCATTTTATTGGCATGGACTGATTTGTGTATTTGTATCTTACATTCATTGATTAATGACTACTGTGGTA
Organism: Branchipolynoe longqiensis; assembly: GCA_030323885.1. Lineage (NCBI taxonomy): Eukaryota > Metazoa > Annelida > Polychaeta > Phyllodocida > Polynoidae > Branchipolynoe > Branchipolynoe longqiensis. The sequence goes on from CM059186.1 coordinate 105,885,157, forward strand.
TTGGTACTTATATATCATAGTATTGGTATAATTCTGTACACTAAGGTACCAGCAGTAAATACAAAAGCCTCACAGTCAACAAGAACACTCTGTGAAGGAAGTCTTTCTGTCCGAGGAGTAGAGCTCTTCAATACAATGCTAGCATACATTAGAAATCAATCAAACTGCAGTGTACACTCATTCAAAAGGCAGCTTGGCAAGGTGGTAACAACAATGTCAGATGAATGCACAGATTGCGGGATACACCCATCGAACACCAGCAGATTCAAACTCATTACTGCACATGACTAAACTGAACAGAGCATCCTCACCACACATGGTGGGCCCTGATGGTGGAGTCTCTGACTTGACCTGAGCATATAGCTAAAACAATCTAATCTAATCTAATCTAAAACTAGTAGTAGTAGTATAAGTATTAGACTAAGGCCATAATAGAATCAATAACCATGTACACAATTCACTAACAAACAATATATCTAATAGCTAAGCTGTTATTCTGACCCAGAATCGCTCAATTGAAGTATAGAAGAAAAAGGATGGAGTTGAGGTAAGTGCTTCTCTACGCATTCATGCTTATAATGTAAACATCTGCAATTCATATGACTGGAAGACCAGTGACTCAGCACAAAGAAAAGTGTATATTCTGATAAATAAATATTTAGCTACTCCCACCCCCCAACAAAAATAAATGAATAAAATCAGGGAAAATTCAACCGTTGGTGATTGGTCTTCATCAATTTATTGGTCCTTCCCGTATCCTAGTAATGCCAAAGTGCCAGGCTAGGTAGCGACACAATTTTAAGTTGTCAGCGTGACTTGGCTTGGAAACCCACCACAACCTGCCACATAGAAAGAAAGCAAGCTCTCAACACAAGTCATCCATTCTAATTTTATAGTGCTAGCCCACTGGAAGAGCAGACCACCAGCACCATGACCTGATATCACACTCAGTCACATTATCATGACACTGAGATAACCAGTCCTTGTCCTATCCTAAGATTGTCGAGTGCCAGGCTAGGAAGTGACAATTATCAATTTTGTAAATCACTGGTTTGACTCCAAACTTATTGTTGTTGGTTGTGGTGGTGTTGTGGAGCCAGTGCTGTCGCTGGTCCCAGTGGTGCCGGTGGTGAGTGGACAGTGGTGTGGTGGTGTTGTTGTTGCTGGTGTAGTGCCAGTTGTGACAGTGGTGTTGGTGGTGACAGTGGTGGCGTGGTTGTGTGTTGTTGTTGGTGATGGTGTTGTTGATGTTGGTTGGTGGTGTGGTGCCGATGGTGAGCGGGCAGTGGGGTTGTTGATGTTGTTAATGCTGTTGGTGGTGGTGTGGTGCCGGTGGTGCCAGTGGTGCCGGTGGTGCCGGAGGTGTCGGCGGTGCAGGTTGTGCCAGTTGTGCCGGTGGTGGTGTAGTGCCAGTGGTGCCAGTGGTGCCAGTGGTGCCAGTGGTGCCGGTGCTGCCTGTGGTGCTGGTGGTGCTGGTGGTGCTGGTGGTGCTGGTGGTGCTGGTGGTGGGTGGTGCTGGTGGTGGGTGGTGCTGGTGGTGCTGGTGGTGCTGGTGGTGCGAGTGGTGCCAGTGATGCCGGTGGTGCCGGTGGTGCCGGTGGTGCAGGTGGTGCCAGTGGTACCGGTGGTGGTGTAGTGCCGGAGGTGCCGGTGCTGCCTGTGGTGCCAGTGGTGCCAGTGGTGCCACTGTTGCCAGTGGTGCCACTGTTGCCAGTGGTGCCACTGTTGCCAGTGGTGCCGGTGGTGCCGGTGGTGGTGTACTGGCAGTTATGCCGGTGGTGCGCGGGCGGTGGCGCCCCCAGACGACCAGATGCGACCCGTCTGCGCGCGCACGTCGCCGTGATGGATGACACGGGCACGTGACAAGACATTGCTTATTTATTGTGATTGATCACGTGACGTTTGAAAGCTACGTGTCAGCTAATTTAAACAGACAATATTTGTTCTCGGCACCGAGATGGTGCCACCGAGCTCGACACCTGTGTGCGTTAAAGACGGGCACCAGGTGTGTTCTCCCAGCACCTCTTACCCCTCACCCAGATGGTGTTACATCTATACCCCAATCCACCCACCCACCCACCCACCCACCCAACCACTCCTCCACCAGATGGGATGGCTGGATGAGTTGACCGTCCGTATCCGTGGGTTCGAACCCTGGTCGAATCAAACCAATGACTTAAAAATTGATACTTGTCGCTTCCTAGCAAGGCGATCGGCATTATTAGGATAAGGCAAGGACTGGTTGGCTCAGTGTCAGGATAATGTGACTGACTGAGATATCAGGTCATGGTGCTGGCAGCCTGGTTTCCCAGTGGGGTAGCACTATAAAGTTGCCATGAGTGCGCACTGTCACAAGTCGCTGCCCGTCCTGATATGACCTTAGATGTTGCTAGAACGTAAAACAACAACAACCCACTCCTCCACCCCTGCCCACACTCATCAGCTAGCACCCCGTTACCACCACAATCAACAACAAGAACGCAAAGCTTTCTCCATCTACATTCGTTGGACTGCGGTCTTCTTAAGATTAAATTCTCAAACGCAACTTTCTTGCCCCCCCCCCCCAACTCAAGTCAATATATGTGATGCATAACGAATTATGCGAGTATTAAAGCGCGGAAGGGAAATATTGTGTATTTCATGTGTACCGATTATTCTACACTGTCTCCGTTGCTCGATGGTGGCGCCGCCACCGATTCCCATTGTTATTACCGGGCACGCCAAACCGCATATATTAATATATATATATATATAATATATATATTATATATATATATATATATATATATATATATATTATGAAGAGTTCAGGTGCAAAATCCAGTAAACGCCAATCCAAAAATTGACTTAACATTTTTTTTAATTACCTTAAAGTAATTTTAATTCTCTCTAATTCCACATTCGTTGTGAAGAACTGGTTATGGAGCAATGAACACACAAATAGGAATATACAAACATTTTTTTTTAAGGTCTGATTCCAATTTTATCTCAATTTTTGCAATGTTCTGTAAGTTTTCTAAAACATTCTTTAACAAGAATTTAAAACAAGCACCACACACCTTCAAGTCCCACACCCAGTGAACAATTTGTCTTTGCGTCATATTTTTTCCTCCAAACTAAATCTTTTATAGCATACAATTTTTATAATGTTATGCTTAAACGTTTTTAATTTCCGATAAGCATGTGCAAACAATTGTGTTGTCACAATATTGTTAAATTCTGGCTATGCCCCTGATTTGCATATAAACTCTAACTTATCCATAAGCTCTAAAGTTATCCTATATCATATTGAATGATCTCGCGTTGAGAAAATTGTGTTTCACTTTACTCCAAGATTTAATTCAGCGATAGATTCCCGAGTTTCCCCCACAGGCAGGTGGCGCCACCGTGTCCAAATATGGAACTAGCTGGTCTGTAACTGTAATACATGCATCGCATGGCAGTGAGTCACAGCATAAAACAGTCGTTTTGTTCATATTTACATAATGCATTATGTCGCGCATATCTTTATGATGTAACGTTATTAGTACATAACTCATGCACTAGGTGGCAGGCCACGGAGTTCCCACACTGGCACCGACGAGAGGTTAGCTCGTCTTATATTATTATTACCGTAGGAAAGAAGTGGTCTGCCACCAAGTGCATGGGATATGTACTAATAACGTAATTTACAATAGTAAAGGTAATATTAATATACATTTTGCTTTCATTTTCAAAATTAATTATTTTTATAGTATTAGTAATGTATATATGTGTTATTTTTTTTAACTGAGGAAAGCATCTCATAATTATTGTACTTCTGCTTTCTCCTTTTTCATGTGGCACATTACTGATATAAATACCAGCTTGTATGTCCAATCATCATCTTCTGCTTGAAGATTTATACTGCCTATCATTGATAAGTCTGAATAGACTTGTTTTCACCATTAGACAGTTTGTCGATAGAAAGCCTGAGCCTACACTTTTACCGACCCAAGGGATTTTTAAGCTCCCACACCACATAAACATGGTATGAGAGCAACCAGCCTTTGATGACGCTGTAAGTTATACACAGCAGTGGAAATCCACATTCTCAGAGGTGGGGCCATGGGGAATCGAACCATCGATCTTCAGATTAGGAGTCCGACCTAGAAAAAAGTCACACACTCTAAGCACTCTGCCACAGAGAACACCAGGCACCCTATGTGGAAATACATATTTTATTATTATTAGTAGTACACACATATTGTTCTAATACTGGCGTGCTTTCTACTCTATCCAATGGCATATCCATGCGATCCACAACTCCATGGTAAATAATTAAATTGAATAATATCAGTAAATATACAATAATCAATCAAATAAACGCGGGTTCGAACGAATGGTCATCCTTCAGTGTCAGCCATTCACAACAACCTTCCGCCAACATTAACCTGCATAACTATATATATTTTGTAACTATTTTGCAATATATGTATGCTCTAGTCTATGTGCACTCCCGATCATCTTTCAAGACCTAACTCCTAACAATTCTTCAAATGACCTCATACCCGACCTCACAAAGGCACAGCATAAACTGAGTAACAACACTAATGCATCGGGGAGGTAAGTACCAAAACATCGCTATGTGGCATCAACAAAACTAACATAATTAAGGCCAGCCGCTAACAGTTAACGCTGCATAATCCGATGAAGCATCACATTTTCAAAATCAAAACAAGTATCTAGATTTGATTCTACATATCTAACTTAGATACTAATGCACTTATTAAGTATTTGTTGCCACATAGAAGGGAATACTGAGTCGATTTAATAGAACCTGTTTCTGCAGAAGCCTATGGTATCAGAGTTTTGGCGTGCTTGCCAACATTATTTTTCCATGTTTGAATTTCAAATATCTCAAAAGGTAGCCATTTCAATTAAAAGTTACTTCAAACTAAGCTAAGGTAGATTATAATGATCAATTTAATATACTTTTCTCAGAAAAAATTTCAAAAACTCAAAACTATGCAACTTTAAAATGACAAGGCAACTAACTACCAAATAGAGACTATTGCTGTTCAGCAATGAAAACAAGCCACAATGCAACTTACTTATTATGGAGAGGGTAAATATGTCATCATACAAAAAAAGAAGATATATATTCAGTGATTAAGGAGGGACAATTTCCATCATGAACAATGGGCTTTCCTCATTCCACTGCTCTTTGCCCTGTCCAATAATGCCGAATGCCAGGATAGGTAGCGGCAATACCTATCAGGTTTTTTAGTCATTGGTTTGACATGGCTGTATTTGGAACCTAATGGCTTCAAATCACCGCGAAATGCCACGTGGGCAGTGGGCGCTCAACTCATTTGGTCTTTTCAGTGTGGAAAGTATAATCACCAAAACTAACATACCAAAGTAGGCTACCGACAGAAACACCACATACCAAAGTAGGTTACTGACAGAAACACCACATACCAAAGTAGGCTACTGACAGAAACACCACATACCAAAGTAGGCTACTGACAGAAACACCACATACCAAAGTAGGCTACTGACAGAAACACCACATACCAAAGTAGGCTACTGACAGAAACACCACATACCAAAGTAGGCTACCGACAGAAACACCACATACCAAAGTAGGTTACTGACAGAAACACCACATACCAAAGTAGGCTACTGACAGAAACACCACATACCAAAGTAGGCTACTGACAGAAACACCACATACCAAAGTAGGCTACTGACAGAAACACCACATACCAAAGTAGGCTACTGACAAAAACACCACATACCAAAGTAGGCTACCGACAGAAACACCACATACCAAAATAGGCTACAGACAGAAACACCACATACCAAAGTAGGCTACTGACAGAAACACCACATACCAAAGTAGGCTACCGACAGAAACACCACATACCAAAGTAGGCTACCGACAGAAACACCACATACCAAAGAAGGCTACCGACAGAAACACCACATACCAAAGTAGGCTACCAACAGATACACCACATACCAAAGCCGGCTACCGACAGAAACACCACATACCAAAATAGGCTACCGACAGAAACACCACATACCAAAGTAGGCTACCAACAGAAACACCACATACCAAAGTAGGCTACCGACAGAAACATCCCATACCAAAGTAGGTTACCGACAGAAATACTACACGGCAACTGAAGAAGTTACAATCAAGTTGACAAAGTTTGGTCACCAGATCGAATATGCACTTTTACACACACACAAACACACACAAACACACAAACACACACAAACGCGAGTGAAAGCCACGCAGTGAGGTCGATTCGGGAGTCTCCAGTTACCAGAACACTTACCAGGAAAGGAGAGACCCCCACCCCTCACTCACCCACCCCACACCCACACACCCACCACCACCACCACCACCCCCAGAGGGCACCACCACGACGAGGACGGCGATGGATCCTAATACAAAAGCAACAATTCAAAATGATGCATGTTAGTCACCACTGGGGCAGCAAGCAACACACGCGACAGTTTCCTTTTCAAGAGCCTAGCCTACTCGTCTTACTAAAAAACAGTAAAAAAAAATCAATGTAACTCTACACTGTGCAGGGCACATAACACGTTGTTCCCTAAAACGTTTTTTATTTGATTACATTTCTTTTTACAAATCCTCCAAAGGCTAACCCATTACATTGCTGCTTCGTACAAATTAACATTGACAACTAACAGTGACAAGTAGATAAATGTGTCTGGTACTAATTCATTGGCTTTTGTTTGGTTTAATAATTGGTGAGTTGTCCGGGGGGGCGTAAGGGGGGGGGGGTGTCCTGAGGGGGTGGATGTTTGTCTTCCGCAGAAAAATGGTTTAAGGGGGAGGGAGAGAAGCTGGGAGGGGGGTGCTGCCGGGGGGCTGTCTTGACGCTGGGGGCAGCCCACCATACCTGCCCATTACCGTCTATGTATGGGGCGCCTCCTGGTGACAAGCACAGGAAGCGGGGACGGAGCCGCGCCCGGGAGTCGCCCGGTCCACCCTGGAGCAACATCCGACACTCAGCCCATGTATCAACCGTGTGCCAGCGCGGTGCGGAAGGGCGCCCCACCCTCACACCCACACCCACACCCACCCCAATCTGACCCCCACAGCCACCCCACCCCCCACACCCACCTCAGGCACCTCACACACCGACATATCACCCCAACACCACACCACCACACTCACACCCTCAACCACTCCCACACACACACACTCCTATCCTCACACCCTCATCCACCCTCACAACTACCCCCACACCTATGCCAACCTCACCCCCACACTCACACCCTCAACCACCCCACACCCACACCAACCTCACCCCCACACTCACACCTCACCACACCAACACCCACTCCTACACTCACACCCCTCATCTACCCCCACCCCCACCCCCACCCCCACCATGCCCCCACAGCCACCCCCACCCCCACCCCCACCTCATGCACCTTACACACCGACATATCACCCCCCACCCCCCCACACTCACACCCTCAACCGTCCTGATATGACCATAGATGTTGCTAGGACGTAAAACAACAACAAACAAACAAACACACCCTCAACCACTCCAACACACACACACACTCCTACACTCACACCCTCATCCACCCTCACAACCACCACCACACCCACACCAACCTCACTCCCACACTCACACCCTCACCCACTCCCACACACACGTACACTCCCCCACACTCACACCCTCACCCACTCCCACACACACGTACACTCCCCCACACTCACACCCTCACCCAATCCCACATTCATACCTTCGCCCACACTCACACCCCATTCCACCCCCACTCCTACACTCGCACCCTCATCCACCCTCACAACCACCCCCACTCCCACACATTCACACCCTTACCCACTCCCAGATTCACACCCTCGCCCACAATCACACCCTCATCCACACCCACACCCACTCCACTCCACACCCACCCACACACACATCCACATCCGCCCACCCCCACCCCTACAACTACCCAACCCATACCCATACTCCCACCCACCGCCTCCCAAAACCACCCCCAGCACACCAGCCCCCACCCAACCCACCGCAACCCCACCCCACCCCACCCCCACCCCACACCAACACCAACACCACCCCACTCACATCCACACCCACACTCACCTCACCCACGACCACACCCACACCCACCTCCCACGCCACACCCAAGCCCAACCCTCACCGACCCACACCCCAACCATATTAGTTACACCACCCCCACCCCACCCCACCCCCACCGCCAACTCCACCCCACCCTCACACCCACCGCCACTCAAAACCACCCTCACACTCACACCAACAACCACCCCACCCCAACAACCACAACCACTCCACGTACACACTCACACACCCCACACCCACACCCCCACACCCACCCCAGGACCTACATCCACACTCAAGCTCACTCCCCGACACACGCACCTCCATCCCCACCAGACCACCCACACACCAACCCCAACACCCACCCCAACCACATCTACTCCTTGTAAGATGAGCTCATATTTTGCCAACTTCATTTATATCTATATATATATATGGATACTTGTGCATACATATATATACTCATATATATGCATGTATATATATATATATATGTATATATAAGCCGCATCAAATCACCTTTAAAATTCAGAGCTGCAGAAAATCTAAAATAAAACACGTAGAAGACGCACCCTGACTTCCGGAATTGCACTAGTATTTACATACATCCACATCCGCCGACTTCCTCGACATAACCTGCTCCTTTTCACAGAACCGGAAACAAAGGCTTACGGCAACGATCTTGCGGGGGAAGTACTTCCGGTGAGGCTAGTTCCAGTTCCGGCCAGGCAGCCTGTCTGCTGAGGAACCCAGCGTCCCTACTTCTGCGCCGACTTAGAGGTCGCGCCCTCCCCGAGTAAGATGGGAAAACCGGCGTTAAGCTTTACGGCGTGTCAATAGAGACCCCTGTCGCATTATTTACACTAACTGGAGTGAGGGGATGAAGTCACTGTGAGTGGACTGTGTAGATCCATCTGTGGAATCAATGTCTCGGTTACTCATCATCAGAGACCCCGACATAGACATGGCAGACCAAGTCGATGGACAAGTCAAACAGAGTGTCTGGTAATGTGATTTTAGGAACTGAATAATAAATTCAATGATTTTTATTTATTGATGTATTTATTTATTTATTGGGATTTGAAATCATATCATGATCTTACATCATAATCGGATCTGATATCACAGCCAGATCTGAAATCATAGCACGATCTGACATCATAACAGGATCTGACATCAAGATCTAACATTTTGGCAAGATCTACATCATAACTAGATCTGACAACATCGCAAGATTTTACATCATAACAAAATATGACATGATATCAAGATATAACATCATAGCAATATCTGACATCATAGCAATATCTGACACAGTAGCAATATCTGACACAATAGCAGCATCTGACATCATAGCAACATCTGACATCATAGCAACATCTGACATCATAGCAACATCTGTCACCATAGTAACATATTACATGATAAGAAGATATGAAATGATAGCAACATCTGACATCATAGCAACATTTAAAGTTCCGACTTGTGACAAGGCGCAGACCGCACGGATTTATAGTGTTGCATCATAACGGTACCATGTATTGCTGCTGGTCATTGCGCTAGGTGGAGTCATATTGGCTTTACAGCCTCGGATAATGTGGAGATGGTTTAAAACAGTTTCCCTGGTGTATTTAGGTCAACAATGCATCGCTGCAGTCAATGGTTTCACCAATGCAATTCTACAGATAAACAACAATATTTAAGTTAGTTTGTTCGTCATGGGTTGATGAGGAAGGGGGGGGGGAGGCCACGGTTGACAGCTAACATTGCTGTTAAGGTTTACCATTGTGAAATCTCCTATTGAAAAAAAGAAAATCTGAATTGTTGAATGACTTTCACATTGGCATTCAGTCGATCTAAGATAATAACATAGCTCTCACACTCAGTAAGAAGTGACACTCATCCACTAGCTGTTCACAAGAACCGCTAACCTGATTGGCTCATAAGCGACAAAGCCATCCTGAATTGTTGTAAGCACTCCTCCTTCATCTTAGTGCTTTCAGTAGCTTTTATCTAGAAGAGAAAGAAATTCTAGCCAACGCCCCTCGACTTGACTCTACACCCCGCCGAACACTCCTCCCTCCCACCCAACATGCCCACTCACCACCCGCCACAGCCTCCCCAACACCTACATCCACACACACACACACTCACTCACTCACCCACACACCCGTGCCCTCGCCTCGCTCCCAAAGGGCGGGCCCTAACACCAACGGTAGCCGGTGAGCAGCTCAGGGCCGGGCCCGAGCGGCTCAGGACCGGGCCCGAGCTGCTCATGGCCCGGCCCGAGCAGCTCCTGCCCCGGGCTCGTGTCGTGATGGCTCCCGCCAGGATCAAGTCGACGCTCGTCTCACGCTAATCCCAGATTAAGTCGTCTTAGGCCGCTAGCCTTATGACCCTCGAAGGGGCGGGTTTGGGGATGGGAGGGGAGGTTCGGGTGGGGTGGGGGTAGGTGGGGTGGGATGGGGGTGGGGTTGGTTCGGGTGGGGGAAGGTAGGGTCTCGGTGGGGATCGGGTGGGGGCCAGTGGGATCGGGTGGGGTTCGGTGGGGGTCAGGTGGAGGTCGTGTGGGGTCGGTGCGGGTCAGCGGGTCAAGGGGGGGGGGGGGGGTCGGGGCGGATCGGAGCATGTCGGGGCGAATCGAGGCAAATCCGGGCGGGTCGGGGCGGGTTGAAGCCGGTCGGAGCAGGGCGGGTCGGGTCAGGGCGGGGCAGGTGTTGTTTTGAGCGGGTCGGGGCGGGTCGGGGTGGGGTGGGTCGGAGCGGGTTGAGGCGGGTCGGAGCGAGTTGAGGCGGGTCGGAGCGGGTTGGGGCGGGTCGGGTCGGGTCTGGGCAGGTGTTGTTTTCAGCGGGTCAGGGTGGGTCGGGGTGGGGCGGGTCGGAGCGGGTTGAGGCGGTTGGGTGCGGGTTGGGGCGGGTCAGGGCGGGTCGGGTCAGTTGTTGTTTTGAGCGGGTCGGGGCGGGTCCGGGTGGGACCGGTCGGAGCGGGTAGGGGCGGGTCGTAGCAGTACAGTACCCTGCCCCTCCCCCCCCCCCCAACCCCCACACTCACCCCACAACATTTCCAAACGCCAAAACCGACACCCACTGAACACCAACTCAATTGTCCGGAAGCGTTTCTGTTTGTTATATAGCCCGAGTTCCCGCCGTGTTGGAGAAGTAGGAGAGAGATAGAGGGTTGGGTACACAAGGAGGGGATTCTGGGCAAGGAGAATGGGTGGCAGTACAGGGGCTTGTGAGGAGGATACCAGTGTCTGGAGGATGCGGACAAGCGAGCAGGGGATTCTGGGTAAGGAGAATGGGTGGCAGTACAGGGGCTTGTCCGGAGGATGTGGACAAACGAGCAGAGGATTCTGGGTACGAATGATGTGGTGCAGGAGCATGCGGGAATACCAGTGTCACGGCGGGCGTCTGTATTTGGGCCGGGTGTCGGTAAGAATAGCTGGGGTGTCTGTGTCTGCGTTTGGCTTGTGGGCTGATGGTATGTGTGGATGACAGCTGTAGTGCACCCGTCTGGGAATTTCATGGGTAAAGATTTGGCTTTGTGGGTTTTTCCCACGAGGGAAATGCTTTTATTTCTTTCTTTTTTTAAAATTTTCAAAAAGTGTTTATTTTATTTTTTTGTAAATTACAGTGACAGTTCCATTATTACCAGCTTAACAGTTACATATGCTCCCTCTCCCAGATCCTAACCTTATGGCCCTGTCACACTACGACGTTTCTCACCGGCGACTGATCAGCGTTGAAAATAAAATTAAAGTGTTGAGAAACGTTAAACTTTCAGGGGAAATATGGGGAAATTGGACATTGGCGCAGCGTGTCAGTAGCATGTTATTAGCGCGCGGCCAAGGTGTGTCGACGTGTGCGGCAAAAAAAACTAAAAAGTTTGGCGCGACGTCATCATATGACCTTAGATATAGCTAGGGCGTAAAACAACAAAGCAACTGTTTGGCGCAACGTGTGGGAATGACCCTTATGCATGCGCGGCGTCTGCCTAGCGTTTGCAAAATGATCTTCCATCGCTGTCAACGTGCTTCTGACGTCTCCATAATATTGGCACCCGCGCGTTGATGTGCGTTGTCGGTCGTCGCGCTTTTTTGACATGCTAAAAACATCTAGCGACCTGTTACGCTCGCCGACATGCTCCGGCGACTGTCAACGTCCAGGATAGTGTACCGACATGTACCGACGTTCGCATCACGTCCCCCTAATGTTTCCCGACGTTTCCCGAAGTTTCAGCAAAAAATGACACACGTCGACGCGCGTTGGAGAGAAGCGTCGTAGTGTGACAGGGCTATTAGCTACACTGCCACAGCCGTCACTCCCACACCACATCATTCTCAACCACACCACATGAACACCCACTTCTACAATACAACTCCACACGACACTACACCACACCTTCCCCACACTCCTCCTCCAGAACACCCCCCCCCCACCCCACCCCCACCCCGAAGACCCCCGCCCCTTACCCCCACCGCTTCACACCACAACATACCACACTACACCACTCCCCCATAGCCCTCACCCCGACCTCACCCCCCCCCCCCCAACAGCTGACCCACCCCACCCCCACCCCCTCACCGCCACCCCCAACCCCGGCAAATTGGGTTATTTGTAGGCGGTGAGCAGCAGGCGGGGATTTGGGTTGCAGGGTCAGGCGGCCGGGCCGTGATTAGTACCGGCCCATTGTGCTGAGGGCACGAGGCGTAATGACCCCGGGGGCTCCCCGCCCCTCCCGGTGGCCCCGGCCGGGCCCCAGCCGGGACCCGACCGAGCCCCAGCCGGGCCCCGCGGGTCGGCTAATTGGGATTAGGCCCTCGGGTCTGCGTCACCGACAACTACCAGCCACGTCAGTGCTTGAACACAGGTATGCAGTGTCATTATTGTTGGTAAAACTGGTCGCGCCTCACATAGCCTCCCTACATACGGTGGGCGATAATCAGTGCATTATTCGCACATTCATGGTTTGTCTGCTGGAGCTGTGTTATGTAACAAGTGGGAGTGGAGGAGGGGTTGGGGGTAAGATATCCACGTTGGTGTGCAGCCTCACTGAGCTTTTATAAACACTGAGACCATCACGGGGGACACAGGCGCAGCCTAGCACAGCGCCCCCTCCCCCTTTCCCCCTTCCCGCCTCTCCCCCTCCTCCTCCCGACAAATGGCACCCGCCAAATGATGCTGGCATTTGTCCACCGGCATTTAACTGCCGATCACCTTGGTGGTAGGGTGATTGGTTCCGGTGGTCAGCAGTAGGAGGACAGCTGCGGTCAGCTGCCCCCACCCCGCCCCGCCCCGTCCCGCCCCGCCCCGTCCCCGCCCCCGCCTCCGCTCCGCACAGCCCCCCCCCCCCCACCGCCCAGGCCAGCCCAGCCCCGCTCCGACCCGCACCCGCACCCCAGCTCAGCCCACCCGAACCCAGCCCGGCCGCGCCCCGCCCCTCTCCGCCCCCCTCCGCCCAGCTCCGCCCCGCTCCGCCCAGCTCCGCCCCGCTCCGCGCGCTCCGCCCCGCTCGCCCCCGCTCCGCCCCGTCGCCCCCGCTCCGCCCCGCTCCGCCCCGCTCCGCCCCGCTCCGCCCCGCTCCGCACGCTCCGCCCCGCTCCGCCCCGCTCCGCCCCGCTCCGCCCCGCTCCGCCCCGCCCCGCCCCGCTCCGCCCCGCTCCAGCCCAGCCCAGCCCAGCCCAGCCCAGCCCAGCCCAGCCCAGCCCAGCCCCAGCCCAGCCCAGGCCCAGCCAGCCCAGCCTAGCTCAGCCACGCTCCGCCCCCGCCCCCGCCCCGCCCCCGCTCCGCCCCCGCTCCGGCCCAGCTCCGGCCCCGCCCCGCCCCGCCCCGCCCCCGCCCCCGCCTCGCCTCGCCCGCCTCCCGCCATTTTCGCCCGCCCCGCCCGCCCCGCCCGCCCCACTTCGCCCGGCGCCGGCTCGCCCCGCCTCGACCATTTCGCTCTGCACCGCCTCACCACGCCCCGCCCCGCCGCCCCCACACCGCCCCACCCCACTCCGCTCGCCCTGTCCCGCTCCGCCTCGCTCCGCCCCGGCTCGCCCTGCCTCACCCCGCGCTGTATTCTTTTCCCTTGAGTTGATTTCAATATATTTTTCTCTTTTGCTACTTTCTGTAGACTACATGTTTTGATTACTTTCTGTAGACTAAGTATGCTATTTTCTGTAGATTATTTGCTTACGTTACTTTCTGTAGGCTAACTATATCATTTTCTGTAGATTAATTTCTTGCATTACTTTTCTGTAGATAATTATGTTGTTTTCTGTTGATTAGTTGCTTTATCACCCTATGTAGACTAATTGTATTAGTTTCTGTAGACGACTTGCTTGCATTACTTTCTGAAGTCAGTTTATCTTATTGTCTCTAGACTACGTGCTTGCATTACTTTCTATAGACCAATTATGTTATTTTCTGGAGATGACTTGCTTTATTTCTGTATTAGACTAACTATATTAGTTTCTGTAGATTACTTACTTGTATTATTTTCTATAGACTGAATATCTCATTTTATGTAGACTAGTTGCTCGCATTTCTTTCTATAGAATAATCATGTTATATTTTGTAGATTACTTCCTTTATTACTTTTCTAGACTAACTACGTTTGTTTCTGTAGACTACTTGCTTGCATTACTGCCTATATACTGTCTGTATTATTCTCTGTAGAATACTTGCTTGCGTTACTTTCTATAGACTAATTTCGCTACTTTCTGTGGACTACTTGGTCGTGTTACTTTCTATAGACTAATTCCGCTACTTCATGTCGACTACTTGCTTGCGTTACCTTCTATATATTAATTATGCTACTTTCTGTAGACTACTTGCTTATGTTACTTTCTATAGACTACTTATAATATTTTCTGATACACGCCGGAACGCTGCAGCAGCAAGCAACCCACTATTCTGATTGGTCCCTGAGTTTCGCTGGTTGTCCGCGTGGCTTACCACTGCGGGGAACCAGATTGGGGGGGCTCCATTCGGCGTGCGTGTATTGCGCTGATTACTGGCCGGCTGGTGGTCTGCCCTAATTAGTGGTCAGTAAACCCTGCATGTCAAAAGCACCGCCCTGTAATGTCAATCAACCCACACCACATGGTACATGACCAGTGACTGCTTCATCATGGCCAGTCAGGATTAATACCCTGAGTCAGTGTAGGTATTGCTCGGTAAAGGGGCTGTATATAACAACAACAACACGTTTGGCTTATTTAACGACGCCTCTAGAGCACATTGATTTTATCATCGACTATTGGACTTGAAACATATGGTCATTCTGACATATTTTTTGGAGGAAACCCGCTGCTGTCACATAGGCTACTCTTTCCCATAAGCAGCAAGGGGTCTTTTGAATGCACTTTCCCACAGACAGGACACACATACCACAGCATTTGATGAACCAGTTGTGGACCACTTGTTGGAATGGAAAATGGCCCGAACTACAAAGGTGTCCACTGAGCAGGATTCGATTGGATGACCCACACCTTCACAGCTGGACACTCTACCGCCTGAGCTATATCCTGCCCCCTGTATATAACATGACCAAATTAACTTGACCTGTTCACAATTATTACGGTATGATCAAGTATGACTTAAAGTTGCATAGTCCGATGAAATCATCACATTTTCAAAACCAACATAATTATCTAGATTTGATTCTACATATCTATCTCTGTCCTGATATGACCTTAGATGTTACCAGGATCTAAAACTTCCCCAACCAACCAACATTTCTAACTTAGTTACTGGTGCACAAACATTTGTCACCAACTAGAAGAGAATACTGAGGCAATTTAATAGAAGCTGTTACTGCAGAAGTCTATGGTCACAGAATGTTGGCGTGCTTGCCAAAATTAATGTGACATGTTTGCACTTCAAATCTAAAAAGTTAGCCATTTAAAATAAAAATTACCTTAAACTAAAGTAAGGTAGATTATAATGATCAACCTAATATATTTATCTAAGAAAATGAGAGAAATTCAAAAAACCATCTGACTATGCAACTTTGATGTCTATAGCGTGAAACAAGCTAATCTCTAGGAGGTGTTTAGGACACATCCAGGGATAGGGGACCAGTGGTTAAGCTGTGGCTATCAGTGCCATTTAGTCCCAATGACTTCCTCAATGACGTAGGCTAGGGAATATTACAGAATTGGAAAGTATTGTAAACCCTATCACTTTGACAAATTTGAAGGTTTTTTGGGTATGCCCTATGATCTATATTAGGCCACTCTTCGTCTCAGTCTTGATGCGGGGCAGCAACAATATTGCATAGTCTCCACCAGGCATGAAGTGGAGTGGATACATCATTATATGGAGGGGACAATGCTTATTGTGGAAGAGTGATATTGTTGTATAGAGTCCGCCAGGCTTAATATGAAACAGATATGCATCGTTGAATACTGTCTAGTACTGCCTTAATATGGAGTGGTACATCAGTGCATAGTGTCTTCATTTCTTAATACGGATGGATACATTGTCGGTTAGTGTATGCCAGTTGGTGTATGCCAGACTTAATGGGGAGCGGGAAAATGTTGGTTAATATATTCTAGGCTTGATATGATGCAAATACATCATACTGTGTGTCATGCTTAATATGGAGCGGAAACATTGTCGGTTAGTGTGTGCCAGACTTAATGTGGAATGGGTACATCAGTGCATAGTGTCTGCCATGCTTAATGTTGGAGTGGATACATTGTCGGTTAATGTATGCCAGACTTAATGTGGAATGGGCACATCAGTACATGCTGTCTGCCATGCTTAATGTTGAGTGGATACATTGTCGGTTAATGTATGCCAGACTTAATGTGGAATGGGTACATCAGTGCGTAGTGTCTGCCATGCTTAATGTTGAGTGGACACATTGTCGGTTAATGTATTCCAGACTTAATGTGGAATGGGTACATCAGTACATGCTGTCTGCCATGTTTAATGTTGGAGTGGATACATTGTCGGTTAGTGTATGCCAGACTTAATGTGGAATGGGTACATCAGTACATACTGTCTGCCATGCTTAATGTTGAGTGGATACATTGTTGGTTAATGTATGTCAGACTTAATGTGGAATGGGTACATCAGTACATGCTGTCTGCCATGCTTAATGTTGAGTGGATACATTGTTGGTTAATGTATGCCAGACTTAATGTGGAATGGGTACATCAGTACATACTGTCTGCGATGCTTAATGTTGGAGTGGATACATTGTCGGTTAATGGGTACGTCAGTACATACTGTCTGCCGTGCTTAATGTTGGAGTGGATACATTGTCAGTTAATGTATGCCAGATGGTTAATGTATGCTTAATGTGCAGTGGATGCACTGTCAGTTTGTGTCTATCGGACTTAATACGCTGCTGCTGGAGGGGGTGGGGCGAGAAGGGGTGGAGCGAGGTGGGTGCGGCGAGGTGGGGGCGGGGCGGGGAGGGGCGGGGCGGAGCGGGGCAGGGTGGGGCGTAGTGGTGGGGCTGCACATAGTGTGGCGGGGTGGGCATGCGGAGGGCGAGTGGGGCGGGGTGTGGGGCATGGCGTGGCGGTGCGGTGTGGGTGGGGCAGGGCGAACGCGGGGCGGTGGGGCAAGGCGTGGCGGGGTGGGGCAGGGCGACGCGGTGCGGTGTGGGTGGGGCAGGGCGACGCGGGGCGGTGGGGCAAGGCGTGGCGGGGTGCGGCAGGGCGAACGCGGTGCGGTGTGGGGTGGGGCGACGCGGGGCGGTGGGGCGGGGCAGGACGAGGTGGGGCGGGGTGGGGCGGAGCGGTGTGGTGTGGGGCAGGGCGACGCGGGGCAGTGGGGCGGCGGGGAGGCCGGGCGGGGCAGGGCGGGCCGATGAGGGGCGGTGGGGCGGGGCAGGGATGGGCGGGGCGGGGCGGGACAGTGCGGGGCGGGGCGGGGCGGGGCGGGGCGGGGCGGGGTGGGGCTGGGCGGGGCGGGGCGGGTGACAGCTTAATGCAGGGCACCTAGACTGACCAGCGTCCGGTCCGTCTAGTGGACCCGTCCAACCCGTGACAGGTGGACAGGCAGGTACCCGGCCGCACGCGCCCGCCACGTGCCACCCACGCGCACGCGCACACATGCGCGCACACGCGCACACAGGCGCGCACACGCGCGCACACGCCCACACACGCGCACTCACACAAAGTCTACACACATCTCAAACAACTTTCCATCACCCACCACCCACCACCCACCACCAACCACCCACCACCCAACACCCAACACCCATCACTCTCCACCCACCACTCACCACCCACCCATCACCACCCACCACCCACCACCCACCACGCATCATCCACCATCCTCCAACCACCCATCACCACCAACACACCCATCACCACCCACCATCCACCATCCGCCCATCACCACCCACCACCCATCGCCCCCCACACATTCCTCCTCCCCACCCCCGCGCATGCCCATTGCACCCACCCTCCACACACCAAACGATAACTTGACTTGTACAGGATTGAAACTCAACCCTGACATTTTTTACATGGTCTATTTAGTAAATTGAAGTGTAAAGTGAATTATGAAATTAAAGTGTACACAATGCAATAAGTAATACATATGAGGTACATTTAAGCATTTGACACTTACATGCCAGGTTTTAGTTGTTGGATTTAGGATTTCCAATTAACACCTTTAATTACTTAGTCTTATTTCAATGTGATCAGATACTCTTATATTTATTACGTTGTTTTGTGCGCAGTAGGATTTGGGTGTTAAGTTGGGGGTAATTTTGTGTTAGTAAGTTCAGTAATATTCTCCTTTCAGCAGCAGATAAAAGCTAGTATTCTGACCTTTGAAAAACTCTGGTTCATTTGGAGAGTTTATGGTGAGGGTGTTGCGCACACTAGTATATGCAGGATATACCCTTCAAGCTGTACAAGAGCTGCGCAGGATCTTGGCCGCGTCTGTGGAATAATGGTAAGGGATCTTTTTTCTTCTTTTTTTTTGGTGATGGTGTATTTATGCTGCCCATAACAGTTAAGTCTAATGACTTGTTTTCACCGCTAGACAGTAATAGTCTCACGGTTCCCCTTGTTTTATTACTTTCAGTTGTTGCGTAGCTAGCTATTTACTGCACACATTCTTTCTCTGTTTGTAAGCATTCTTCCACAACTAACTTAACAGAGTTTATGCGATTTATTTGGATAGACCAGTGAGAATGAAAACTGGTAAGCAAAATAATACTCATCGTTGTCTGCACTTGTAAGGTTATTTATTAAGTTAGCTGGATTAACTTTATAATGGGTTATGGGTTTGTGTTCTGCACATGCTTAGACATATGTTATGGATTTGGTCGGATGTGTGTGTTTCTGTGTTAGAGTGTGTGTTTCTGTGGCGAAGTGTGTGTTTCTGTGTCAGAGTGTGTGTTTCTGTGTCAGAGTGTGTGTTTCTGTGGTGGAGTGTGTGTTTCTGTGGCGGAGTGTGTGTTTCTGTGGCAGAGTGTGTGTTTCTGTGGCAGAGTGTGTGTTTCTGTGTCAGAGTGTGTGTTTCTGTGGCAGAGTGTGTGTTTCTGTGTCAGAGTGTGTGTTTCTGTGGCGAAGTGTGTGTTTCTGTGTCAGAGTGTGTGTTTCTGTGGCAGAGTGTGTGTTTCTGTGGTGGAGTGTGTGTTTCTGTGGCGGAGTGTGTGTTTCTGTGGCAGAGTGTGTGTTTCTGTGGCAGAGTGTGTGTTTCTGTGGTGGAGTGTGTGTTTCTGTGGCGGAGTGTGTGTTTCTGTGGCAGAGTGTGTGTTTCTGTGGCAGAGTGTGTGTTTCTGTGGCAGAGTGTGTGTTTCTGTGGCAGAGGTTACTCGGATAATAGATATGTGACTTATTAGTTAGAGTTGGTTCGTTGTATGTTAAGGGTTATAAAGGTTAAGTGAGCAGGATGTGTTTGGGTTAACTTGGGAAGCTCACGTCTCACCCACCTTCCTCTCCATTCCATCGAACCTTACATCATCGCACCTCACATCGTACCACATCATTCTCAGCTCACACCATGAGGCACTTTATCGTTTAACCACACGACACATTCCCAGAATCCCACAGAACACGACATCAAACAATCACAGACCACATAGCCCCACACCAAATGACACTGCACTACACAACACCACACCACACTACACAACACCATACAAAACATAACACCACACAGCGCCACATGACACCACACCACGCAAATCCATACTACAGATCTCTAAATCATAAACTCTCACACAACCCAACCCAACATCACACTACCCAACATAGCACTACCCAACGCCACACAATCCAACACCACACAACTCAACACACAACCCCAGTCAACCCAACCAAACAGTACACTCCCCAATACAGCACTACTCAACAGCACACAATCCAACACCACACAACCCAACACCACACAGCCCAAGACCACGCAATCCGACACCACACAACCCAACACACAACCCAACACCACACAATCCAACACCACACAACCTAGCACCACACAGCAAAATACCAGACATCCCAACACCACATAACACTACACAACATCACATAACACCGCACCACACAAATCCATACTACACATCTCTACGTCACACAACCCAACACCACACAACCCAGCATCACACTACCCACCACCACACTACCCAATGACACACAAATCAACACCACACAACACAGCACAATACCACTCAAACACAACATCACATAACCCACACATCACCACACACCACCACACAACATCACACATCCCCACAGCTGCAACAACACCGCATAACCTCACATCACACAACCACACACGATACAACCACACACCACACCACTACACAACCACACCACAGAAAATCCATACTACACATCTCTAAGTCACCCAAACCAACACGACACAACTTAATATCACACTACCCACCACCACACTACCAAACACCACACAACCAAACACCACACAACCAAACACCACACAGCACACCACAATGTCACATAATCCACACAACACCACACAACACCATACAACACAACACAACGCCACACAACACCACACAACACCACACAACACCACACACCACCACACCACACAACACCACACAACACAACACCACACCACACAACACCACACAACGCCACACAACACCACACAACACCACACCACACAACCCCACACAACCCCACACAACACCATACAACACCACACAACACCACACAACACACACAACCCCACACCACACAACCCCACACCACGCAACCCCACTCCACACAACCCCCACATCACACAACCACAACACAGCACAAGCAGGATCCCACCAAATCAAACTTAACCACAGACAAGAAAAGTGAGAAAGCCAACCAAAACTAACAAGTATGCGCTTCCAATTCCCCCACGGCTGCGTGTTATTATGTTTGCTGTCTTTATTTCATCGCTTTTAAATTCTCCACCCCCGTTGCCAAACACCCGCCCCCCTCCCCCACCACACTTTTTCTTAGACATTAAACACAATGAAGAGAGAAAATGAAAGCTAGTGTCCCCCCCCCCCACCCCCTCTCCCCACAGGCAGTTTTTGTGTGTGCCGCAAAAGAAGGGTCCGTCCGCAGGCTAACCGGTGCAACCCCACGACTGACCCCCCCCCCCCCCCCCCCCGCCCCCACCCGCCAACCCACCCCACCCACACCCCCACCCCCACCTCGTCGCGTGGCAATTTAAACGATGAATAAACTAGCGCTCACCACTTCTGATTAGTCCGCTTAAATTGGGAACCTTTACCCGTGAGCAGCACCATTTATCAGCGCGTCTGGCTGTTTGTCTGTGCGTGCGCCTGGTCCTAGTTGGGGTAGTGTTAGCTCCAAAACTGTACTCACCGCCCACCCTAACCCACTCCCCGTCTCCTTCCCCTTCCCCCTCCCCCTCCCCCACCCGCCACCATCAGCTCCCTCCCTCCCCCAACCTCCCTACCACCCGCTCACTTCCCCCCAGCACCCGCTTCCCTCCTCGTCCCCCCCGCCATCCCCCTCCCCTTTGGCACCCCTTCCCCACCCCCTCCCACTCCCCTCCCCGACCACCTCCCTCTCCTCTTCCCTTCCCCATCCCCTTCATCCGTTTCCCTTCCTCCTGCCCCTTCCCCCTACCCCTTCCCTTCCCCCCTCCCAACACCACCCCACTGCTCTCCCTCACCACCACCCGTTCCCTTCCTCTTGAACCCTTCCCCCTACCCCTTCCCTACCTCTTCCCATTGCCCTTCCCCCTTCCCCCGTCCCCTATCCCTTTCCCCTTTCCCCTTTCCTCTTTCCCCTTTCCCTCCCTTTCCCCTTCCCTCCCCCATCCCTTTCCTCCCCCCTCCCAACACCAGCCCTGATCTCCCTCCCCACCACCCGTTTCCCTTCCTCTTGAACCCTTCCCCCTACCCCCTTCCCTTTCCCCGTCCCATTCCCTTCTCCTTCCCCTCCCCGCCCCTATCCCCTTTTCCCCTTCCCTCTTTCCCCCTCCCACCCCCCTGCCCGCACCACCACCCGCCGCTCCCCTACCCCTCCCGGCCCAACACCCCAACTCACCCCCACCCCGTCACTACCGTCACCACAAGTGAGGACTCTGCTTGCCTTCATTCAGACTACGAACAGTTAGTTATGAACTCCCCAAAGTGGGCACGACGGTGATTGGGTACGGTCGAATCGGTAAGTAGAGCGCTGGCTTCCTGTGTGAGAGGTTGCAGGTTCGAACCGCAGTCGAGTAACAGCAATGGCTTAACAATACGCGTCACTGCCTTACCTGGCGTGCGGCAGTACTAGGATAGCGCAAGGACTGGTTGGCACAGTACCAGGATAATGTGACTGAGTGGGAAAATTGGGCTCATGATGCCAGCGGCATGGACTTCCAGTCGGGAAGCACTATAAAGTACCCTACCTAAGTACCCACTGAACTACCTATTTACAATGCAATGTAAATGGCGGGAAGACCAGTATGTATGTTCTGATGAATAAACTGTTTTACCAACAACAAAAAGTCGCCGTGATGAATGCGCACTGTCACAGGTCGGTACACGTCCTGATACGACCTTGGATGTTGCTAGGATCTAAAACCCTCCCAACACACAAGCAGTTGTCATCTGTCCTTGCTAAGTGTCTCCATGGAAATGTCACCCCCTCTCTTTAATCTCTTCAGACCAAGGCTCTTTTTCTATCTTTCTCGTTTACATTGTCGTCTGCTGCATTTATATTTATTTGGGGATCAATTAAGTTATTGGATGATTTTTAATCTTCGCAGCACATGGTGCCATAACAAGACCAGTACTGACTTATATGACTGTGTACACTCCTTATGGCGTTATAGTGCGTTCATACTGAGATACCGTGCGCCTGAACTATAATTATGGCATCTCACTCAGCTCCGTTATCAAGATTCATCCAGAATATTTGGAGAGTTCAGCGGCAAAACCACGTAAACGCCAATTCAAAAATGGAGAGAAAGATTGGAATCAGACCTTTAAACATTTAATATTGTTATCTTCCTACTGTTTTGTGCATTGCTCCATAACCAAGTGATCATATGGAAAGTGGAAGTAATGAGGTTTAAAGTTATTTTCAGGTAAAAATCCTTTATTTAGACTCAATTTCTGGATTAGCGTTTGCGTGGTTTTATGCTGGAACTCTTCAAATTTTGCCCTGTTTTAGTAATATAAAAAGTTAGAGGACATATATATTCCCAGAGAGAGTGGACTGTGGGCGTTTGAGTAGAAGAAAAAAAGAAGAAAATGAAGAAGACCAAAAGAAAAGGGAAGAGAAAGAAATGGGAAAAAAGAAAGAATAACAAGAATAAAGTGGGGGGGAAAACATGAAGAAGAAGCAAAATATCAAGAAAGGTGAAGACAAAATGAAAAGTATTAAGAGAAAATAATAAACAAAAGGAAAATGAAGAAAAAGGGGGTAAAAAAAAGAGAGACAAAAAAGAGAAGAAAAAAAAAGAAAAAACACAGGAAAGCACTGCCCCCTCTGGCGGCCTCGCGGTACGGCAGGGGTTAACCCTTGACCGCCGGGCGGGCAGGGTCTGCTGGGCTGCCGGCGAGCTCTCTCTCTCTCCCCGGGGTTAAACTTTCATTAAATTTCACGCTGGCCGACGCGAGCTGGGATAATTGGTTCTGGCCCCGAGTGCTTTCTGCTCAGTGCGATCTTATCTGCGGGTCACGGCCGCTTTATGGGTTTTATAGGAGTGCTTCGGGGTGCTTCGGGGCGGGGAGGAGGGCGGGGGGGTGTGTGTGAGGGGGGGGGGGCTGCTTGACGGGGGAGGGACGGTCATTTGACCACATTGCATTTGCTGCCCAGGCTACTAATTACTGCTAATAAGCCGCTATGAGCACTGTCCGGGGCTTGTTCTTTGTCTTCATTATTTTCATGCAGAGTGAGAGTAATGGCTAGTGGAGGGGGTTTTATTTGTTGGCTTTATATATATTTGAAGAGTTCAGGCACAAAACCCCGTAGACCACATTCCAAAAATTGAGATGAACATTGGAATTACACATTCAAAAAAGTAATTTTTGTATATTCCTATTTTTTGTTCATTGCTTCATAACCAGTTCTTCACAACCAATGTGGAATTAGAGGGAACTAAAATTACTTCCAGATAAATTTGTAAAATTATAAGTCAATTTTTTATGTATATATATATATATATGAATATATTGTGACCTTACTATAAAAAGGTTCTATCTGACAAAATGGTGCTTTCGAGATAATGAGGACTGAAGCTGTGTAACAGCATGATAGCAAAGCAGATAGAACACTAGTATTTTTAATATATCTCAGTGAAAAATACCAGTTGAGAAACAGTTGCGTCACTGCATGATTGATACCCTTTTGTAGATAGAACATTTTTACATCTATAACACAAATTCGGTCAGTCACTTTGTCAGATAGAACGTTTTTATAGTAAGGTCACAATATATATATATACATATATTTAAGTGCCCACATCTAGTTTTGGTAGGTCATGGTATTCGAATTCGAACCCCTGGGTTCGAGTTCTGGCCGAGTCAAACCGACGCCTTAGAAATTGACACTTGTCCCTGCGTTGGCTGGCATTCGGCATTCCTAGGATAGGGCGGCGAGTGGTGGAATGAGAAATACCAATTGTTGGTGACTAACTTTTCCCTTGCTTAAAGTTTCATAGTCGGATGGTTTTGAGTTTCTGTCATTTTCTTAAAGTTTGCACAGTCCGATAGTTTTGAATTTCTGGAATTTTCTGAGATAAATGTATTAGATTGATCGCTATAACCTACCGTGCTTTAGTCAATGGCTAACTTTGGAGATATTTGAAGTATAACCATGGAAAATCAGTTTTGGCAAGCATGTAAAAACTCTGACACCATAGGCTTCTGCAGTAACAGCTTCTCTTAGATTGTGTCAGTTTTCCCTTCTATGTGGTAACAAATGTTTAATAAGTGCATCAGTATCTAAGTTTGATATGTAGAATCAAATCTAGATGCTTGTTTTGGTTTTGAAAATTTGGGGGTTTCATCGGACTATGCAGCTTTAAGATAGTATATTAGTTTGATCGTCATAGTCTACATTATTTTAGTTTGACGTAACTTTTATTTTAACTGGGTAACTTTTGAGATATATATATATATATTTAGCAAACACACCAACACTCTGAACCATCTAGGCTAAATTTCTCCCAGCACATACAACAAACTGTATCCAGAGCTAATAAGATTGTGGGAATGATTCGAAAAGATGCTGATCACTTTGTACAAGAGCCAAGTATGGCCAATACTAGAGTATGGAGTCACTATATGGCACCCAATGTTGAAGAAAGATATTAAATCCATTGAAGCTGTTCAGAGAAGGTTAACTAAGCTAGTGCCACATCTGAAGGACCTTAGTTATCCAGACAGAGGAGACTCAAGTTACCAAGCCTCACATACAAAAGATTTCGTGGGGACATGATCAACACTTGGAAGTTCCTGAATGCTGAGTATAATGTGGATGAGGCCTTGCTATTCAGACGCATACAGGGAAGCAATACCAGAGGCCACTCCAAGAAGCTTTTCAAGCCAAGGTACAACAGCTCACTCAGAGGGGCCTTCTTTTCACAGCGAGTGATAAACATGTGGAATGAGCTACAGGAAGAAGTGGTGGAAGCAGCTACCATGAATCAATTCAAGAATGCGCTGGACAGGGCCTGGGCCAGAGAAACATTTCTGTATGATTTTTAGGCTGCATACCATTAGAGCTGAGAGCTACGAGCTTTGTATAGGCTACCACAAGCCTGCATCAAAGAAGAGGATAATAATAATATATGCTTCTGCAGTCACAGGTTCTATAAAACTATGTGGTGACAAATGTTTAATAAATGCACCTGTGTCTAAATTAGGTATGTAGGATAAAATCTAGATAATTGTTTTGGTATTGAGGATGTTATCTTTTCATGGGACTATGCAGCTTTAATCAACTAATGCACCATACATATATTATTAGTGCATGTACGGTAGTATTTGTCTTCAGCAAACACCCTGTGTGTGGCGAACCTCCATCAGAATCTGACAATTTAAAAAATGTAAATCCTGTCATTTTGGGGTGAATGGGTGGGTAAAAATGTTTAAATTCAGGTGATAGAGGCAGAGGTCTTCTTGCTATAAATATATACCTAAGAATAGTTCACACAACATTTCATTTGACTGTCCCTTCGATGATAGGACATCGGCTATATCAGGACAATATTGGTCTGGATGCAGAGGTGGCTGGTGAAGACAGGTACTGATGTGCAAAGATACGTGACTCTGCTTGTTACATTAAAGCTGCATAGTCCGATGAAAATAGCAAATTTTCAAAACCAAAACAATTATCTAAATTTGATTAAACATATCTAACTTAGATACTGGTGCACTTTTTAAGCATTTGTCACCACATAGAAGGGAATACTGAGGCAATTGAATAGAACCTGTTACTGCAGAAGCCTATGGTGTCAGAGTTTTGACAAGCTTGCCAAAATTGATTTAGCATGGTTCCACTTCAAATATCTCAGAAGTTAGCCACTTAAAATAAAAGTTACTTCAAGCTAATGTAAGATACATAGTAACGATCAACCTAATGTATTTATCTTAGAAAATTTCAGAAACTCAACACCATCGGACTATGCAACTTTACCCGTTGCTCGATTAATATGGCAACAAAACCTTTGAGTTAATCAAAATGAACTGATCGCCACAAAAGGTTGTTTATTACGTGGTAGCAATAAAAAAAACACCTTTAGCCAGACCTACTTGTTATGCCGATTTAGAGGATTTGTTCAAATTCTTATATTTTTCTTTCTTTTATTCCAATGGTTTCTCGGAGATTCCCTCATTTAAGCTCAACATGTTATCAAAAAACCATTCGCAACATTCTAAATCGTTTCTTGTCAACAACGTCGTCCACAATAGACGAAATAACAAAGAGTTAGTGAAAATCAAAGGATTTTTACCTTTAAAAAAAAAGAGAAGAAAAATAATACATTCGAGTGGATGTCCTAATACAGCAGACGACAGGCATCTGTAGCAGACGATATTAGAACTGATAAAACAAACTACCAAACAGACGGACGACAATTTAAAAGTGGCACACTTGTTTGAGATGTTCGACGTGTTTTCCCTCATAAAGCTGATGATACTATTGGAGAAGTTTTTCCAGATGAGGAAAGGAAGCATGGCAGGTGTGGTGTGTGGGTGTGTGGGTGTGGGGGGGGGGGGGGGAGAAGGACAGAGAGGGAGGTCACTATATAAATCTTGTGGAAGTTTTAACGAGACCGATTACTACACTGACACCGGCCCGTAGGAGACGCCGTCCTCTGCGCTGTGTCTGCGACAGGGAGATACTGATGTGACAGTTGCCATGGCGACTGCCTAGCGCACGTTGGGTGTTAGGAGGACGGATTGCAATGGAGATCATCCGCGTTATCTGATCACTGCCCCTCTGTCCCTCCTCCCTCCTCCCTCCATTCCCCCCCTCCTAACTACCACCCCCGTCCCGTCTCCCTCTGGCCTCCCCCTCTCCCCTCCCTTCCTTCCCCCTCTCTCCCTCCTCCCTCCCCCACCTCACTCTCTCTCCCCCATACTCCCTCCCCATCCTCTCTCCCTCCACCGTTCAGTCCCCTTCCGTCCCCTCTCTTCCCCCTCCCTCCCCTTTCCCTCCCCTTCCCCCTCCTCCCTCTCCCCTCCCTCCTCCTCCCCTTCCTCCCTCACTCCCTCCCCACCACTCCCATCCCCTTTCTCCCTCCTTACTTCCCCGTCAGCCTCTCCTCCTCCCCTCTTCCTTCATCTCCCCCTCCCCACTCTCTCTACTCCTCCCCTCCCCTCTCTCATTCTTCACTTCCACCTCTCTCGACCCCACCCCCCTCTCCCTCCTCCTCCGCCCCCTCTCTCATGTCCTCCCCCTTCCCCTCCCTCCTCACACGTCCTGCTGGCACCTACCGCCTGTCGGACTGATAAGGCTATGATAACTGAGATAGCCTCTCATAGCTCACTGATAAAGGGACCCAGAACTATGTGACCAGCCCTTTCTAACGCCGGGTTGCTCTTGCTACTGGTTTCCGGTTAGCAGAGACCCCCTCCCCCTCCTCCCCCCTCAGCCCGCCCGCCACCTCTCCCCGATCACCTCCAGCCTCAACTCCCGCCCAATATACAAATGCTTGCAGTTGGTGTATCAGTACCAACTGTCACAATTCCCCATCTGTGATTATTACTGGAAGAACATTAACAAGAGGAAATTCTGATCTGCACACCGAGTAATTAGTAATCAGAGTAATCAGTACCTGCTCGTACAAAGTAATCAGGACCTGCTCCCTACAACATTAGGTCTCCTACTGCCACCAGAGGCCACTTTGTCCACGTAGCATGCTGCAATGAGCTGCTACTCACAACATTAAGTCTTCCACTGAACCTCACCAGACGCGGTAGCCGAATTGGTAGAGCGCCGGCCTACCGTGCAGGAGATTGTGAGTTCGATTCCCGGTCGACTCAAACCAATGACTTACAAAATTGGTACTTGTCGCTTCCTAGCCTGCCACTCGGCATTAATAGGATAGGGCAAGGACTGGTTAGCTCAGTGTCAGGATAATGTGTCTGAGTGGGATATCAGGTCATAGTGCTGGAGGCTTGAGAAGCGCTATAAAGTCGCCCTGAGTGCACACTGTAAGAAGTCGGTACCCGTCTTGATATGACCTTAGATGTTGCCAGGACGTAAAATTCCAACAACCAACCAACCTCCACTGACCTTGTCTTCAGTCCCCCCCCCCTCAGTGATCAGTGACCTCTTGCAATGTGTGGATACTTTTGTGTTAATGTGCAAACCGGCTTTGTTTCCAATGTCAGGAAGGACACCCGCTATTTCAGCACAACATTGCTGGGCTGTCCATTGAAGACAGGTACGACTGTATGTGTTAATAGTAGACCATATATATCTTGTGCCTAGCCCATGGCTGGAGTTAGAAGGACGGATTGCAATGGAGATCATTCGCGTTATCTGATAACTGCCCCTCTCTCCCTCCCCCCTTCCCCCTCCCCCTCTCCCTCTCCCTCCCCCCTCCCCCCTCCGTCTTTATTGCCGTGATCACATAACGCATTCTGCTCACTGCAGAATGTTATGCGAAAAAGGTTTTATAGAGGATTTTCTACAGCAACCTGCCCTCTGGTGGCAATGGGAGAACTAATGTGGTAGGGAGCAGGTACTAACTACTCTGTGTGCATGCAGATCAAAATTCCCTCTTGTTAATGTTCCTGCAGTAATAATCACAGATTGGGAAACAAATCTTCAGTGCAAGTGCACACGTATGTGCGTCCGTTAGCGACGGGGGAAGCCGGTGGTGACGCAACGGTCGGAATCATAGTGGTCAGGATGCGCCTAGTAAGAAATGGGTAGATATAATAATAACAATAATAATAATGAAATTCCTGTATGAACCTTTATAATCACATACTCCTTATAACCTCATTCACATTCACCTATGTTGGGTGCCCAGTCATGTGGGTATCCCAGGAAATGAGAGAGCAGATCAAGTGGCCACTGGAGCCCTGACTGCTCCTTTGGATCACTGTCATATTCCCCACTCTGATCGGAAACCTACCATTCAAAAATACATCTGGAACCTATGGCAGATTGATTGGGATGAACACCCAAACAACAAACTCCATAGAATTACCCCATTCGTGAACGGACTGCCGCAGAGTCGCCTGGAAGGGCAACATGACCAGGTTGTTTTTATCAAGATGCCACATTGGCCACTTGTGGCTAACACACGTTTTTCTGCTTAAGGGGGAACCTCCCCCTGAATGTATTGGATGTCAGGCCCCACTGACATTAAAACACACTTTATTAAACTGTGTGCATGCATGACCGTTTTACTAAAGTAAAACAAGAAAACATTTTAGCCTTTTTGAGGGCAGCTGGTTTGTACCACCTCATATAGGTTTTTAAACAAATTTCATCAGTGAATAATACTATCATTTAGAATTTGATTTAGCTTGACCAGAAACTATATGATTGTGAGTTTACAAATTCATGAGTGTCCATTGACACAAAATAGATTGTATGCTTGTACATGTATAAGCGATGGTTTGAACAAAAACAAACATATGGCCTATGCTGCCGACATGGCATAAAGCAACCACCGATCAATCAATCAATCAATCAATCATACTCCTTATACATCAGACACACGCACATATATATGATGAGTTCAGGGCCAAAACTCTGTAAGCGCCAATCCAAAAATGCTGTTTAAATAACAGATTTTAAGTCTGAAACTAATTTTAATTTTAATTAATTCCACTTTTCTTTTATTGACATCTTATAGAGCAATGAACAAAAAAGTAGGAATGCAAAAGAAATTAACTTTTTGAAGGTTTGATTCCAATGTTCATATCAATTTTTGGATCGGCGTTTACGGGGTTTTGCGCCTTAGCTCTTCATTTATATATATATATATATATATATATATATATATATAAATATATACAATTATATGTGTGTATGTGTGTGTCAACATGTATTGTTTGTGTGAGCTGCTCAGGGGAGCCGCTGATTTAAGGGGCAGGCCATACCCACGAACAGCTCACCGCCCCAGCTGCTCGCTCGACATCTATCATCCCCGACACAGAAAGAATGGCTGCCCCCCTCCCTCTCTACCACCACCACCACCACGCTCCACCGTGTTCATACAAGTGTCTGCACACGTGTTACCCAGTTTGTCTGCCGGTGCCTTCGCTGGTTTACTAACACATAGCCGCAGGTGGTAGAAAGAGAAAGCTTAGTAACACAGCCTGGTGATTCACTGAGTCCTTTCTGTGTGTCCTGACATGTCTCCTGTTTGGTCTTACATTACCCATCACAGATAATGTCATGGTAAATATTAATATTAGTGGGTTTCATATTTGAGCAAACTGTTCATTGGTCTCAGAAGCGAAGGGTCTGCTCTCATATAATACTGGCAAATTCGTCCGGTTATTGTAAGCTTTCTAAATATACTAAGAGTTAATGTACATTACAACTAAAATGTTTGACATTTCTCAATACACATATCTATGCATTAAGAATTATTTCTAAACTTGCGTACATTATCATATTACTTAAACTAGCCGATATGCCTTATATATACATAGCATTATGTGAGTATAAAGGTGCAGTAGGGAATTTATTATTATTATTATCCATTTATTACCTCTTGTATTTTGCAATATGGTGTTCTCTGTGGCAGAGTGGTTAGAGTGTCTGACTTTTTTTTGAGTCAGACTCCTAATCTGAAGGTCAGTGGTTGGTTTCCCTGTGCCCCCACCTCTGCCAATTTGGATTACCACTGCCATGTCTAACTTACAGTGTCATCAAAGGCCGGTTGCTCTCATACCATGTCTATGTGGTGTCGGAGCTTAAAAATCCCTTGGGTCGGTAAAAGTGTAGGCTCAGGCTTTCTATCGACACACTGTATTGACACACTCTCATGGTAAAAACAAGTCTATTCAGACTTATCCATGATAGGCAGTCTAAATCTTCAAGAAATGTATTTGCTCCGTTCCTTCCATCCTGGGACGGGTGCCACCGCCACTGGCCAAAACCGTAACTACGGGCACGTACATTGTCATTCACGCTCGAGAATGTCATTTTTCTTTATTAGGCTAGGGCAACATATTCCCTATGCCAGAGAATACATTATCTCAACTCACCTTTCATTGTCTTATTCCTTATGTACCATAGCCGGTTTTCATGTGATGTATAACGCATTATACGAGTATAAAGGCGCGGAAAGGAATTGTTATCGTTTTATACTTTAATATTTTACCGATTATTATATATATATATATATATATATTCATGGGTTTCACATCGGTCTCAATTCAGGTTTTGATTAAAATGCTTTAGGATCATCTGTGTTCTAATGTAAAGTAAGTAATTGGAGCATTGTACTTCATCATTTATTTAATATGGAACAAAATATGACAGTAACGGTAATTGCTCACAGATGCTTACACTTACAGTGTGACAATATAACTGCGTCTCTGCCAACCCACAGCACCGTCTGTCTAACAACAACACAAACAAACACCCGCACACAATGTCCTTACAGTTTTCGATCGGATTCTCCAGGAGCCACTCAGTCACTGCCTAATCCCACCTAGACATGCCTGCCTGCCCCTCTCGGTCCGGCCCAGTCGACCTTCTAGCGAACACACACCACTGGATCTATTGTCCAACCATTGGTCACCCTCATGACCCAGAGACAAGCCACATTGACCTGTAGTCAGGAGATTCTCCATTGAGGTCCAATATTTATTAGCCAGACCCACACTCGTTACTCTGAGCCACATCTAATCTATTTAGAATCTGGACCTACATTCTCTCATTCTGTTCCACTCACAGCTGGTCATAATCTAGACTAATATTCTTTCCTTGTGGCCCATACCTGGTCATCATCTAAACTACTATTGTTTCCTTCTGACCCACAGCTAGTCATAATCTAGACTAATATAGTTTTCTTCTGGACCATTCACAGCTGGTCATAATCTAGACTAATATTGTTTCCTTCTGACCCACAGCTAGTCATAATCTAGACTAATATAGTTTTCTTCTGGACCATTCACAGCTGGTCATAATCTAGACTAATATTAGTTCCTTCTGGTCATCATCTAGACTAATATAGTTTCCTTCTGTCCCAGTCACAGCTGTTCCTAATCTAGATTAATATAGTTTCCTTCTGGCCAATTCACAGCTGGTCATAACCTAGACTAATATTGCTTCCTTCTGGCCCACATCTGTTCCTAATCTAGACTAATATAGTTTCCTTCTGGCCAATTCACAGCTGGTCATAATCTAGACTAATATTGTTTCCTTCTGGCCCACAGGTGTTCCTAATCTAGACTAATATAGTTTACTTCTGGCTCACTCACAGCTGATCATAATCTGGACTAAAATTATTTCCTTGTGGCCCATACTTGGTCATCACCTAGACTAATATCGTTTACTTCTTTCCCATAATCTAGACTAATATCGTTTCCTTCTGGCCCATAATCTAGACTAATATAGTTTCCTTCTGGCTCACTCACGGCTGGTCATAATCTAGACTAATATTATTTCCTTCTGGCCCATACCTAGTCATCACCTAGACTAATATTATTTCCTCTGGCCCATAATCTAGACTAATATTGTTTCCTTCTGGGCCATAATGTAGACTAATATTGTTTCCTTCTGGGCCATAATCTAGACTAATATTGTTTCCTTCTGGCCCATTCACAGCTGGTGATAATCTATACTAATATTCTTTCCTTGTGGCCCATACCTGGTCATAATCTAGACTAATATTGTTTCCTTCTGGTACATACCTAGTTATAATCTATTCTAATATTCTCTCCTGTCAGACCCACCTAGTCATCATCGAGACCCACACTCTCTCCGTTTTGTGCCACATAATCATTGTTTAGAGCCACCTCTCTGCCGAGAGGTGGCTCTAAACCACCTAACAAATATTCTGTCCACTCTCTACCCACCTAGTCATTGTCTAGACACTTCCCCTTCACTCAGAGTACCATCTAGTCACCGCCAGGCCACCCGATCCCCTATTCACATACCCCATCTGGGAGTTTTTAATGAACTACATGAAAAAAAACCAACGTCATACACTTCACTGAATAAGGCTGTGCTTTCCATACAGTTTTTACAGTTTCGCTAGTTTTGTTCCTTTTGCCGCCATGCTAATTTGATGCAAACATGTTGTAAACCCCATCCACGCGCTTGACTTTATACCCTATTCGAGTGGGTACTGGTTATCTACTGGTTTGGATTTCTAGACGAGTTGGACGTTAACCGAGACAAGGGCTTTTATGTTGATGGAGCACTTCCCAGAGCACGCCATCTTCATGAAGCCCGCTGTCCTCTGTCACTGGGCTGCAATCCAAATGCCCATATACCTTCCCTCGGGTACTGTCACTCTTGTGCCACGTCATGAGGGATGACTTTATAGCACACAGGGCAATGCCACCTATAGTGTGACAAGTAGTTGGACCAAATAAAGAATTTGAATATAGAATGGCATCGGACAGTTGCCTGTCACACAGCATTGTCTACTGTCGGTTATTTCATCCTGTATGAACAGAAACCAATCCATGTCATTTCATGTACATTCGAACTGAGCAACACATCCAGAGCAACAGTCTGGAAGAACCAGATTTTACTTACTACGGAGATACATGATACAATTATTTGTTAAATTTTAGCTTCTGCTCATGAAAATGGCGAAGGTTTTGAAAGCTAAAGTTCCAGACGGGATGGCAGAATGAGTTAGAGCGTCCGTCTCCCGTGTTGGTAGACCGTGGGGACGTGGGTTCAAACCCATGTCGAGTCAAACCAATGACTTAAAAATTTATACTTGTTGCTTCCTAGCTCGGCATTATTAGGATAGGGCAAGGAGCAGTGGAATGAGGAAGACCAATTTTCCTCGATTGAAATTTCGCCTGCTTAAACAACTAATGTACCAAATAAAGTAATTTAAAACTGCATAGTCCGATGAAAGCATAAACTTTTCAAAACCAAGATATTTACCCAGATTTTATTCTACATATCCAACTTGGATATCGGTGCACTCTTCAAACATTTGTTGCTGCATGAAAGGAATACTAAGTCAATTTAATATCACTTGTTACTATTGAAGCTTATGGTGTTAGAATTTTGACATTCATCTCCAATTAATTTGGTATTTTTTCAGTTCAAATATATCCACAAATTAACCACTTATAATCGAAGTTACTTCAAACTAAAATTAAGTAAATTATAATTATAAGTGTCATGGGGGGTGATGAAAATGGGAAATACTGGACCTAGAGCGGCACTCAAACCCAAATGCCTTTGCATTCCGGGCCAGTGTGCTAACCATTACACTACATAGGCTCCCTGATGTCACCATACTACCCACAACTGCCTGTCTATGCGGCTCCTTGCCCGAGAGGTCAGTGCAGACTACTACATGAGCTTATTATATTTATCTTTATAATGACAGAAACTCAAAATCCATCGAACTATGCAACAACTTGAATAAATGAATAAATGAATAAATGAATAAACGATTGCAAAGCTGGAGTTCCCCGATCTGCTGAATCACGCAGCCATCTCGGCTTCACCTCAAGTCAATATTTGTTATTTTAAACCACTCAGACCTCAAATCCCACATCGAACAACTGCTCAAATAACACCCACCCTCACAACACCACCCTCATCACCCTCACAGTGCATGTCAGCAAGTGACTGTTTCAGTCAATAACAGCAACAGTTAATGGCACCACAACGGCCGGGACACTTCCGTCATCATTAGGCTCACTTCCGGTCTTGATGGCCGAAAGAAACACCGCTCCCGGTGAATAGACACTTTTTGTTCTCGATGGCCGACATTTGATTCGAGCAGCTCCATGGTTGTGACGAGTTGCTCTGTGTGGGCATAAATTAGCCAAAGTCTACCCAGGTTGTCATCACCTAAATGGGGGGGGGGGGTGTCGGTGGGGAGTGAACCACAAGCATTAAACCCCCCTTCGACTCACTTGAGTTGTAATCACTTCTGCTAATGGGTCTAACTAAATAACCCTAAGGAGTTGCCTTACTGCTGAATTTCA
Source organism: Branchipolynoe longqiensis (assembly GCA_030323885.1). Lineage (NCBI taxonomy): Eukaryota > Metazoa > Annelida > Polychaeta > Phyllodocida > Polynoidae > Branchipolynoe > Branchipolynoe longqiensis. Next base: position 105,921,300 of record CM059186.1, read on the forward strand.
AATAGAAATACTTATCTAATTTATATTTTTTTGAAATTAAGAATTGTATTTAAGCAAATTGGTAGTGCATTAACAGATCAGATTTATCGACTTGTCATATTTAATAACAATAATATATTTATTGTTAGGATCTATTTGAGTGTAACTGCGAGCCAAGATCATTGTAATCTCCTATGTAGCCCCTTTTATTTGGACGTGGCAATAGCCAGTCCTAGCCCCATCCTATCAATGCCGACTGCTAAGCTAGGTACTGACGAGCATATATATTTCTTAATTAATTGGTTTGACTTGGTTTGGGTTCGAACCCACGACCTCCCACACGGGAAGCCAGCTAGCAAGCACTCTTTCCGATTCGGCCACCCGACCTGGATACAATATACAATATGATAATGTTGTGGGGGTGATGAAAATGGGAAATATTGCGCCTAGAGCGGGACTCGAACCCACATCTCTTTGCATTCCGGGCAAGTGTGCTAACCATTACACCTCCTAGGCTCCCTGATATCACCATACTACCCATGCCTACCTGTCTATGTGGCTGAGAGGTCAGTGCAGACCACTTCAGTCATCCCCCTGGAATTGTAAGTCTTTTAATGCTTACAATTACATACATATGGGCAATGCACTTACATATATACATACACAGGGTAAGTCCAACAACTATACAGTGCGTAGCTTGTACAGGATCATGGTCATGGCAACCAGTGTCGTGGGGTGATGAAAATGGGAAATATTGCACCTAGATCGGGACTCGAACCCACATCTCTTTACATTCCGGGCCAGTGTGCTAACCATTACACCACCTAGGGTCCCTGATATCACCATACTACCCACGCCTACCTGTCTATGCGGCTCCTTGCCTGAGAGGTCAGTGTAGACCACTACAATAACATTGATGTGGCAGGCATGTACTTTGCAACAGAACCATGCAGGTACAAGTGATGAATGTACACCGCACTCGGATATATGCCATGTGCGCTACTTTCGCTGATTACTGAGCTTAATGAAGATAGTTCTATTTTATTTTCAAATTGTTCCAGACAACTTGAGGTAGAGTGGCAAGGTGAAACAGGGTGGCTAAATCAGTGAGCAGTATACACAACTGGGGCTTTTTATCCGGGTAGGACTCAAAACGCGGCAGTGGCATACTTAAGGCCCGGTCACATACACGTCAGTGAACGTAGTTGAACGTAGAGGAGGCTAACGTAGTTGAACGTAGTTGAACGTAGTTGAACGTAGTTGAACGTAGTTGAACTTAGTTGAACGTAGTGCAACATACCGGCATTCATACTTCTCTGTGGGCCATGAGTTCTGATTTAAGCTTTGGACATGTTCAAAAGAGCACTACGTTTGAGGCAGACGTAGCCTCTGTGATGATAACATACTCTAGCGTACTCTAGCATACTCTAGCATACTTCTTTATGTACTCTAGCATACTCTAATGTACTCTAGCATGCCCACACAAAACCTTGGTCGTTCTGCCATGGTCACATAGCCATTAGTGGACAAAGTTGAACGTAGTTGAACGTAGTGGTGGGTAACGTAGTTGAACATAGTTGAACGTACTTGAATGTAGTTGGACGTACCGGGATCCATACTGTAATGTATTTATCCTTACTATTAGGTGGCTCATCAACCAAAACCTGCCATACCTTAATGTATTTGAACATAGTGACAGCACGTTTCACCCACGTTATTCTAACTACGTTCAACTACGTTCACTAATGTGTATGTGACCGGAGCTTTACTGACAGAGCAGAATCTGACAGTTTGTTTGTTTATATGGGTTTTACATCCTAGCAACATCTAAGGTCATATCAGGAAAGGTACCAACTTGTGACAGTGCACACACATATGGCTTTATAGTGCTGTCCCACTGGAAGACCAGGCTGCTGACACAATGACCCAATATCCCGGACAGTCACAATTATCCTGATACCACACTAACCAGTCCTTGCCTTATCCTATTAATGCCGAGTGCCAGGCTAGGTAGTAACAAGTATCAATTTGATAAGTTATCGGTTTGACTCGGCTGGGATTCAAAGCCCTCCTCACGATTCTCCCATCATGTCCGGTGCGAATTGGAGAGATGTGGTTAACTCTGCTTGGAGAGTGAGTGGAGGTCGGGCTGCAGGCGGTTGGTGGTAGGGGTGAGGGTTATTGGTGTTGATAACCTGTCTTGCGACTGATGTAAAATGTGCGGTAAGGTTTCGGTTATCTATCAGCTGAGAAGACAGGTAGGCTGCCACACTGAGCCATAGTTAGTCCCCAATAAGGTTGCTCATAATGCCTAATCTACTTGCTGGATCATAACAACAACATTTAAGACAGTGCATGACTTGGAGTAATACGTACTTATGCTGACGTCATAGTGCTTACTTCTCCACAATGCCATCGGCACCATAAACTAACACTCCGGCCACGGTGGCCCAATCGGTACAGTGCCGGCTTCCCATGTGGAAGGTCGGAAGTTCGAATCTCAGCCGAGTCAAACCACATTGATACTTGTCACTAGCTAGCCTGGCGGTTGGCATTAATAGGATAGGACAAGGATTGGTTTGCACAGTATCAGGATAATGTGACTGTGTGGGATTTTGGGTCATGGTACTGGTGGTCAGGTATTCCAGTGGGGAAGCACTATAAGGCACTATGATTGTGCACTGTCACAAGTCCGTACCCATCCTGATATGACCTTAGGTGTTGCTAGAATGTAAAACAAAAACAACCATGAGCTAACATTCAATTCAATGTGATGACTTCATAGTACTTATCTGACACAGTACCATCGGCACCATGATGTAGCATCACGCTTAGCACCTTATATCCCATGTAGGGTGGCGACAAGTGGCAACTTTGTGTCAATGTGGTTTCTGGTTCAAAACCAAAATGGCGGCTAACGGTATCACACATATGAGCGCCATAGGGCTGGAAAGTACAGGCCACTGTACCCTATACCGATACCACATGCCGAATACAGCCACAACTTTGTCCATCTCGGATGAACAACAGTTATTAATCAGGGCTGCATGCTCCGTGGGAAGGAGTTAGGCGTGTATCGGCGAATGGTGTGAGTAAGTGATGAGGAGGAGCATGGCTTTGAGCGTCACCCGGCAGCAGGACCACCCCTCCATCCAGCAACACTACCCTCCATCAGTACCACCACCAGGAACACCCCTTCATCCAGCAACACTACCCTCCATCAGTACCACCAACAGGACCAACCCTCCATCCAGCAACACTACCCTCCATCAGTACCACCACCCCTCCATCCAGAAACACTACCCTCCATCAGTACCACCACCAGGATCACCCCTCCATCCAGCAACACTACCCTCCATCAGTACCACCACCAGGACCACCCCTCCATCCAGCAAAACTCCCTTACATCAGTACCACCACCAGGGCCACCCCTCCATCCAGCAACACTCCCCTCCATCAGTACCACCACCAGGACCACCCCTCCATCCAGCCTCCATCAGTACCATCACCAGGACCACCCCCTCCATCCAGCAACACTACCCTCCATCAGTACCACCACCAGGACCACCCCTCCATCCAGCAACACTACCCTCCATCAGCACCACCACCAGGCCCACCCGTCCATCCAGCAACACTCCCCTCCATCAGTACCACCACAAGGGACCCCCCCCCCCCCCCTCCATCCACTATCCTCGAATACGCCACCACCACACCACAATACTACCACACCAATACACCAACATATCAGCACACCATCACACCATCACACCATCACACCATCACACCATCACACCATCACACCATCACACCATCACACCACCGACAATACCCTTCCAATCAACGACGCTGCGAGCCACTTCCACCCCTCTCCCAGTACCACCCTACTACCAAACCTCTACCACCACCCGCCATCCCCCATCCAGAATCCAACACCGATCCCCATCCACCATCATCATCCAGTAACACCACCACAACCACCACCACAGCCACCACCACACCTGCACCACCAGACTCCATCCTCCATCCACCACCATCCACTATTCCCCATCCACCACCACCATCCACCATCACCACTATCCTGCATCCACCACCATCCACCATCCTCCGTCCACCATCCACCATCCTGCATCCACCACCATCCCCCATCAATCATCCACGATCCACCATCCTGCATCCACCACCATCCCCCATCCATCATCCTCCATCCACCATCCTGCATCCACCACCTTCCACCATCCTCCGTCCACCATACACCATCCTGCATCCACAACCATCCCCCATCCATCATCCACCATCCACCGTCCTGCATCCACCACCATCCCCCATCCATCATCCACCATCCACCATCCTGCATCCACCACCATCCCCTATCCATCATCCACCATACACCATCCTGCAACCACCACCATCCCCCATCCATCATCCACCATCCACCATCCTGCATCCACCACCATCCACCATCCTCCGTCGACCATCCACCATCCTGCATCCACCACCATCCACCATCCACCATCCACCATCCACCATCCTGCATCCACCACCATCCCCTATCCATCATCCACCATCCACCATCCTGCATCCACCACCATCCTCCATCCATCATCCACCATCCACCATCCTGCATCCACCACCATCCCCTATCCATCATCCACCATACACCATCCTGCATCCACCACCATCCACCATCCTCCATCCCTCATTAACCACCACCACCATCAACCACCACCACAATTAATCATCCAAAACCATCCACCAGCAACAATCCACCACCATCTATCGTCCATCACCACCCACACCACAACCACAACCACAACCACAACCACCACCAGCCGCCAGAGTGTATATATCTTTCCAGGGGAATTCATTTCGGGGTCGGTATCGCGGGGCATCTGTAGGGTAAGGCCTGATCCCGCCTAAGTCGGCCTAAGCCGGCCATGTTGGCCCGGGCGCCCCGTACAAAGCTCGGGGATGCGGCCCCGCGGTATTAATGGGGATTAGGCTTAGCGGCGGCGGTATCTCCGTCCCGGCCCCCTTAGCACATAGAAAAGCCGGCGGCGGGGTTAAGCGGCGGATGACCCCCGAGCGCCACGAGGCCAGACTTAGGCCGCCCAGCGACCACGGTAGGCCGCCAACGGGCGTGCACGCTCCACCGGCCACCCGCCGTCCGCCACCCGCCGCCCGCCGCCCGCTGCCCGCCGCCCGCCGCCCGCCGCACGCCGCCCGCGCCCGCCGCCCGCCGCCCGCCGCCCGCCGCCCGCCATCCGTCGCCAGCCGCCCACCGCCAGCCGCCCACCGCCCCCCGCCCGCCAGAGAGTGCCACGTGCCCCGCTGGCTAAACACGGAAACGCTTTCCGGGGTTGTCGGGAGCCGCATACTGGGGGCATCCGGAAATTAGCAAATTAGAAAAACGTGTGGGATATTGACCACGGGGTCGGTGGCTTTTTGCCGCCTTCCTTCTCCTCAACCCCTCCCCCACCCACACTCCACTCCCGCCAGCCGCACCCTCCCTCTCCCCATCTATCTCACCCCTCCCCACTCCTACTCACCCACACCCACACCCACACACACCTCATGATTTGATGAGAGACAGATCCCCTGGTGGATCCTTGACATAGCCGTGACCCCCTGAGGGCAGCGGAGCGGCGTGGCCGGGCGGCCGGGCGGCCGGGCGGGCAGGCGGCCAGGGGTCGGGGGCGGCCGGGGGGCGGCCGGGGGGCGGCCGGGGGGCGGCCGGGGCGGCAGCGGGGCTGCCGGGGGGCGGCCGTGAGGCGAGCGTGGGGTGGCAGGGAGGCGGCCGGTCTGTTGGAGTCGACCACGCCTCCTGTCCGCCTGTCCCCTTTCCCGCCCCTTGCTCTCTGGCCCTACGGGCGCCCCCCCCCTCCCTACCCCCCAACACACACACACTGAGTGGCCCTCACCCCTCCGACCGGCCGGTCACTGGGCTCTAATATGACACGGTCCTGTTCAATGGACCGTACCCACACTTCATAAAGGGGAATGCTTCTTTCGTGTCAAGTGGAGATTGTTTTCTTTTTGTCGGCCGAGGAGGGAGGGATGGGGGTGTGTGGTGTGTGTTTGTGTTGGGTGGCTCTGGTGGTGGGTGTGTGCCCCGTGTCTGTTAGGTTGGTGTGGGGGATGTGGTGGTGTATGTGGTGGTCTGTTTGTGGTCTGTTTGTGGCGTGTGGTGTGTAGTGGTCGTGTGTGTGGTGGTTGTGTGTGTGGTGTGTGAGGTGTCTGGTACTAGTGGTAGTTGTGTGTAGTAAGTAGGTATGTGTGATATGTGTGTAGTGTGTCCTGTGTGTGTGGTATGTGTGTGGTATGTGTGGCACAGTGTATGTGGTGGGTGTGGTATGTGTGTGTGGGGTGTGGTGTGTGTGTGGTGTGTGTGGTGTATGTGTGCGTTTGTTTGTGTTTAGTTTTACGTCCTAGCAGCATCCATGGCATTACTATGTGTTGGTGTATGAGTGGTGTGTGGTGTTTGTTGGGGTTTTTCATCTTAACAACACCCATAGTGTTAGTGTGTGTTCGTGTGGGTGGGTGACTTAGTGTGGGTGTAGGTGTGGTATGTGTATGGTGTGTGTAGCGTGAGGTGTGTGCGTTTGTTTGTTGGAGTTTTACGTCCTAGCAGCATCTCTGGTCGTGCTGTCCCTTTTGGTGTGTGTGTGGTGTACGGTGTGTGCGTGGTGTGTGGTGGGTGGTGTGTTTGTTGGGGGTTTACATCCTTGCAATATCCATAGTATCAGTGTGTGCGTTGGTGTGGGTGTGGGTGTGTGTTGGTGTGGTGGTGTACGAGGTGTGATGGGGATGCATGGTGTGTGGTGTTTGGTGCGGTTTGACGTACTAGCAACACCTATGGTATTGGTGTGCTGTGGGGTGTTGTGGTCTAGGTGTGTAGTATGGTGGACTGAGTGTGGGTGGTGAGTGGTGGTATAGTGGTGTTGTGGTGTGTGGTATATTTGTTTGTTGGGGTCTACGTCCTAGCAACATATATGGTCTTGCTGTGTGTGTTGGTGTGGGTGTGTACCATGTGTGGTGGTGTGCAGGGAATGTATGCTGTATGACGTGTGTGGTGGTGTACATGGTGTGCTGTGTGTGCCATGTGGCGTGGTGGTGTGTGGTGTATGTGATGTACCATGTGGTGTGGCCATGTGTGGTGTGCGGTGACTGTATGTTGTGTGACATATGTGGTGGTGTGCATGGTGTGCTGTGTGGTGTGGTGGTGGTGTGCGTGGTGTGCTGTGGTGGTGTCGTGGTGTACGGCGACTGTATGCTGTGTGACGTGTGTGGTGGTGTGTGTGGTGTGCTGCATGGTGTGGTGGTGTGCATGGTGTGCTGTGGGGTGTTGTGGTCTACGGTGAATGTATGCTGTGTGATGTGTGTGGTGATGTGTTGTGTGTGGTGTGTTGTGTGGTGTGGTGGTGTACACCATGTCCTGTGTGTGCCATGTGGTGTCGTGGTGTTCATGGTGTATGTGGTGTACCATGTGGTGTGGCGATGTGTGGTGTGCGGTGATCTTATGTTGTGTGACGTGTGTGATGGTGTAAGTTGTGTGCTGTGTGTGTGATATGTGGTGTGGTGGTGTGCATGGTGTATGTGGTGTGCTGTGTGGTGTGCTGTGTGGTGTGGTGGTGTGCGGCGACTGTATGCCCTGTGACGTGTGTGTGTGAGAGGGTTAAAAGGTGGCCAGTGTCACGACCCGTGAGCCTGGCCCTGATAGCCTTACACATTAGGTCAGATTAGAGTAGGCTCGGTGCCCGGGTCGCCGTGGTTTCGGGGGTCGCGGCCCGATATTAATGATGGCGCGCCAGAGCCGCCGCTCACGGGTCTAACGAGGGGTCGATAATACGCGCCATGTGCCCTCCTATCGGCCAGCGTGTGCCATTTGTCACCCGCCACCCGCCACCCGCCACCCGCCACAACACCCACGCACCAGCCACACCCCACCCTCTACACAACACCCGCGCTCCACCACACCCCCTGCTACACAACACCCGCACACCAGCCATACCCCACCCTCTACACAACACTCACGCTCCAAGACACACCCTGCTACACAACACCCGCGCACCAGCCACACCCCACCCTCTACACAACACCCGCGCTCCACCACACATCCCGCTACACAACAACTGCACTCCACCACACCCTCCACTACACAACACCCACCCTCCACCACACATCCCGCTACACAACACCCGCACTCCACCAAACGCCCCGCAAAACAACACCCGCGCACCACCACACACCCCGCTACACAACACCCATGCACCAGCCACACATCCTGCTACACAACACCCGTGCACCAGCCACACGCCGCCCTCTACACAACACCTGCCCTCCACCACAGACCCCGCTACACAACACCCGCGCACCAGCCACACCCCGCTACACAACACCCGCACACAATCACACACCCTCCCCGCTACACAACACCCGTGCCCCAGCCACACCCCACCCTCTACCCAACACCCACACTCCACCACACACCCCGCTACACACCAGCCGTGCACCAGTCACACCCCGCTACACAACACCCACACTCCACCACACAACCCGCTACACAACACCCATGCACCATCACACACCCCACCCTCTTCACAATACCCGACTCCACCACACACCCCGCTACACAACACCTGCACACCAGCCACACACCACCCTCTACACAACACCGGCACTCCACCACACACCCTGCTACACAACATCCGTGCACCAGCCACACCCCACCCTCTACACAACACCTGCGCTCCACCACACTCCTCGCTACACAACACCTGTGCTCCACCACAGACCCCACTATACAACACACGCACCAGCTACAACCTCCCTTCTACACAACATCCGTGCACCAGCCACACCCCACCCTCTACACAACACCTGACCTCCACCAGAAACCCCGCTACACAACACCCGCTACAACCTCCCTCTACACAACACCCCCACCCTCCCCTCAATCCAACACCCATGCACCATCACCCACCCTCCGTTCTACACAACAGCCATGCACCATCACCCACCATCCCTTCTACACAACACCCACGCACCATCACCCACCCTCCCTTCTACACAACACCCACGCACCATCACCCACCCTCCCTTCTGCACAACACCCACACACCATCACCCACCCTCCCTTCTACACAACACCCACGCCCCATCACCCACCCTCCCTACTACACAACACCCACGCACCATCACCCACTCTCCCTTCTGCACAACACCCATGCACCATCACCCACCCTCCCTTCTACACAACACCCACGCACCTCACCCACCATCCCTTCTACACAACACCCACGCACCATCACCCCACCCTCCCTTCTGCACAACACCCACGCACCATCACCCACCCTCCCTTCTACACAACACCCATGCACCATCATCCACCCTCACAACACCCAACCTCACCCACCGTCCCTTCTGCACAACACCCACGCCATCACCCACCCTCACCCACCTTCACCTCCTCACCAACACCCCACGCACCATCACCCACCCCTCCCTTCTGCACCAACACCCACGCACCTCACCCCACCTCCCTTCTACACAACACCCACGCACCATCACACACCCTCCCTTCACACAACACCCGCACCTCACCCCACTCCCCTTCTACACAACACCCACGCACCATCATCCCCCACCCTCCCTTCTGCACAACAACCCCACGCACCCACACCCACCACCCCTCCCACACAACACCCATGCACTCATCACCCACCCTCCCTTCTACACAACACCCATCACACTCTCACTCCGCTCCACCCCACGCACCTCACCCACCTCCTTCTAACAACACCCACGCCATCACCCACCTCCCTTCTGCACAACAACCCCCGCACCATCACCCACCCTCCCTTCACAACACCTCACCCACCCTCCCTTCTACTCAACACCCACGCACCATCACCCACCCCCCTTCGCACAACACCCCACCTCACCCACCATCCCCTACACAACCCCACGCACCACACCCTCCTTCCCTTCACACACACCACGCACCTCACCACCCTCCCTCTACACAACACCCACGCACCATCACCACCACACCCTCCCCTTCTACACACACCCACGCACCATCACCCACCCTCCCTCTTACACAACACCCATGCACCATCACCCACCCTCCCTTCTGCACAACACCCACGCACCATCACCCACCCTCCCTTCTACACAACCCCAGCATCACCTCACACCATCCCTTCTACACAACACCCACCAGCACCATCACCACACTCCCCCTTCTACACAACCCCACGCACCATCACCCACCCTCCCTTCTCAAACACCCATGCACCACACCCACGCACAACACCACGCACCATCCACCCACCCTATCCCTCCCACACAACACCCACGCACCATCACCCACCCTCCCTTCTAAAACACCCACGCACCATACCCACCCTCCTTCTGCACAACACCACGCACCAACACCCACCCTCCTCCCACCAACACCACCACCCTTTCACACACCCTCCCATCCCTCCACAACACCCACGCACCTCACCCACATCTTCTACACAACACCCACGCACCATCACCCACAAACACCCACCATCACTCACCCACCCTTTCTACACAACACCCACGCACCTCACCACCATCCCTTCTACACAACACCCACCACCATCATCCATCCTCCCTTCTACACAACACCCACGCACCTCACCCACCACCCTTCTACACAACACCCACGCACCACACCACCACCCTCCTTCTACACAACACCCACGCACCCACCCACCATCCCTTCTACACAACACCCACGCACTCACCCTCCTCCCTTCTAACAACACCCACGTCCACCAACCACCCACGCACCATCATCCATCCTCCCTTCTACACAACACCCACGCACCTCACCCACCCTCCCTTCTACACAACACCCACGCACCATCATCCACCCTCCCTTCTACACAACACCCACGCACCTCACCCACCATCCCTTCTACACAACACCCACGCACCTCACCCACCATCCCTTCTACACAACACCCACGCACCACCACCCACCCTTCCCTCTATTACAACACCCGCACATCATCCCATGCCCTCCCCTCCACACACTACAATACCCTCGCACCACCACCCACCACACCCTCCACACCGCGCCACAACAGCCACACACCATCGCCCACTCTCCCTTCCACGCCACAACGCAACACCCATGCCCCACCCTGTGCACGTGTTGTATATGTATGTATATATGTATGTGATGCATAACATATTATGCGAGTATAAAGATATGTATGGGAATATTACATATTATTATTATTGCTATCCTCCATAAGATATGACACTTTACTGGTGGCGCCATCTTGCCCATCTCACCTGCCCTGGATGTTGACCAGTGTCAGTCGCACCAGAGGATTTAAAAATATTTAGTTATGGGCAAGGACTCATAAGTTAGTACATGTCTTACGACAATATCAAAAACAACTATTTATATTTATATAACATTTTATATCTTCTATATATGTTTATGTATGTGTAAATGGGCTCTAGATAGAAGTGGGAAAATGGAGGAATTATAAAGCTAGTGTGTTTATGCGATGTTTTAGTTACTTAATGTGTTATCTTAAAACCAGAAAGCATAATTATGTGATATTTAAACGGAAAGCCAGCGTGATTATGTCATGTTTTAATTACTTAATGTGTTATTCTAAAACCAACAAATATGAATATGTGATATTTAAATGGACATTTTAAAGCCAGCGTGATTATAATTTATATGATGTTTGAAATAGTTAATACATTATTTAAAAACCAACTAGTATGATTATATGATATTTAAATGTGTCAGTTGTCACCCCCTCTCACCCTAACCCTAACCTTAACCCTCTCACTAGCGACCACCTCCCTTATGCGACCATATTGTCTCTGCAGTAGAGGTGGTCGTTTAGGAGGGGGACCATTGTATAGTCATTTTAATCTCATGTGTAGATAATTTTCCCTAACGCTGTTCTAAATTGGAATAGCTGCGGCCAGTATTTACCCAGAACCGTTTGAATAAATAATCTTTAACCAGGTGACATATGCGTTTCAATCCATGCTATCTTATTTGTTTAAAATTCAAACCATAAATACAACCCAGTAATGGTCAGAAAACGAGAGGGATTCAAAGCACTAAGACACAGGATGTGATATACTCATGGACTTAAATAATACATCTGTAACTAAGTTACCGAAAGGTAATATTCTAAGGACAATTCTTTAATAAATTAAAGGAATCAAGACACGTGTAATGTTAGCTCGTGTCCTTTTGAATTGATAAAAGAAAGCACACCGGACGTAGTGGCTGAGTCGGTAGAGTTCAGGCTTCCTGTACGGAATGTCGGTAGTTAGAATCCCAGTTGAGTCAAGCCAATGACTTACACAATTGATAATTGTCACTACCTAGCCTGGCGCTCGGCATCACTAGGATAGGGCAAGGACTGGTTAGTTCAGTATCAGGATAATATGAGTGAGCAGGAAATTTAGGTCATGGTGCCAGTGGCTTGGTTTCCCAGTGGGGCAGCACTATGACAAGTTGTCATGAGGGTGGACCTTCACAAGTCGCTACTTGTCCTGATATGACCATATATGTTATTTTTGACGTAAGGCCCCAACAAACAAAGACAGCTGCTCTCCACACACGCTGGCTGGGTCAGAGAGCAGTGCGTGAGTCAGCCAGCAGGTCCCGGTCGAGTGCGCCACGTTGTGAGAAAATGCCGAACTAAAAACACACCCAAAAAGGACTCAAGCGAAGATTAACATTGTAACTCACTGCATTGAATCCACTTTAACTTTCCTGCCCATATTGAACTTCACAGTTAAATATTTCCGTGATATATAGCTATTTTTTCAATTGTTGTCATCAATGCGATTTAATGTAATACAATTAAATGAAAGAAAAAGAGAACGAACAAACGACATTGAAACAAGGAGATTTTACATTGATCAAGTACATCTTTTGGTCAAATAGTTTGACAAAAAGAGTGGCGGGGGGGGGGGGGGATTACTGCAACTGGCAGCAGGTGATCTCTACATAGCAGTACAGTGCAATGGATGCGCGTATGTAGAGATGTGTATGCTAGGAAAAAAAGAGACAAAGAAAGAAAGGAAGGGAGAGAGAGAAAGGGAGAGAGAAAGGGAGAGAGAAAGAAAGAGAGAGAGAGACAGGACATGCATACAGGGTGGGCAGGACCCTGGCAGGTCCGTGGCTGTCTAAATGCAGTGACCCTGATGCCTGGCAATGATTAGCCCCCTTTTACATGGGCTGTAACATGACTAAAGGATGTGCCCGGCTGGTATTATCTGGTCGATAAACCCCACGCCGACACGCCGGCTCTATGTCGGGGAGGGGGACGACGGGGGCTGGGGGCGAGGGGGGGTGGGGCGGTGTGGGCACGGCGGGGACACGCCGGCTCTATGTCCGGGCGGGCGGCTGGTGGGGGACTGTGGGCGGTGGGCGAGGAGGCGGCGGCGGGGGGTGGCGGGTTATCGAGGTGGAACCGACAGCGCTGTTCCATTACTGCGGCGCGCTGCATTCACACGTGCCGGGACTCGGCGAGCCGGTCCCGCCGCTCACGGGGGGTGTCGATCCGGCAGATAATGCTGGCTTAGTTCCTGCAGTGATTACACAATGAGCCGCTTATCGGAACTCAACAAGGAGTTTGCATGCCCGTCACGCCCCGCCCCGCCCCGCCCCGCCCGCCCGGGGGCTCGGCCGGGCGGGCGGGCGGGGGCCCCGGGCGGGGAGAGGAGAAGAGGGTGCCTGGGTATCATTGGTTAGCCACAGGCCCGTGTGTTACATAAAGCCCCCGCTGCTAATAAATGCCGCAACGGGATACGCCGCTTAATTTATCGCGCGATTATCCAAAGGACTCTCCCCCCCCCCCCTCCCTCCCCATTCTATCTCATCTCATCCCATCCCCGCGCGCGCCCGCAACCTCCTCCCCTCATACACACCCATTCCTACCCACTCCCCTCCACCACTACCACCACTACCAGAACCACACCAGGTCTTCCCCCTCCTCTCCCTCTTTCTTCCATGTTTCCTTCCTCCACAACATCAAATTCACAGACTCACGTCACAGCCAACACCAGGAATTAGACGACCAACCAACCAACCAACCAACCAACAACAGCACTAGTTCCTAGTTTCATTCTAGAATGGCATTGCTTTGGCTACATGATGGCTATCAAAATGAGAATACATCTTTTTTTAAATGTTTCTGCTAATGACATCTATTGGTTGTTATACTTATAGGCGGGGGCGGGGTGGTGGGGTGAGCGCGTAGATGGGGGATGGATGAGAGGGAGGGGGGGAAGAGAATGAGGGAGGGGATGGAAGGTTGAGGGAGGGGAAGGGTGAAGGGATGGAGGAGGGAAGTGAAAGGGGAGGGCAGGGGGAAATGGAAGGGATGGAACGATGGGGGAGGGAAGGGGTGGGTAGGGGGAGGGGAGGGGAAGGAGGAAGGGGAGGGGGGTGGGGGTGAAGAGGGGATTGGTGGGGGGAGGTGGAGGGGAGCAGAACATCAGCTGAGTATCGGCTGCATCAGGCAGTAAGGCAGTTGGCAGTCAGGAGGAGGAGTGGAGGCGGAGAAGGACAAGTCATGGAACTATTCTTACAAAAATAAAATCTGGAATTTGACACAATCAGCTGCAGGAACAATTGGGTCAGGCATTGCTATCGGAAACACTTCACAAACGTGGTACGTTGCTCGGGCTGTGTTAATCGGGATTGCGTTAATTTCAGCTCACTGGTCTTCCTCCTCCTCCTCCTCCGTACCCGGCCGGATGGGGTGAAAGACGGTATCTCAAGTGCCACAGTCGACATGGAAATGGGATGGATAGGCATGGAATTCACCTGCTTCAAGTCGAACAGGCTAGAAGTGCTACTTCTATGCTGTGTGTAGCAGGTCATGCTATTTTGACGGAGGGTTTGATGTTCTAGAGGCATCTGATGGTACTAAGGGTTGGAGACCTGTTAATATGTAGCTGATTGCTAGATACTCCCACAATGAAATCTGTCATTGATCCATTCCAGAAAACAGGTTATTTCATGCCCATATATACTATTGTGGGATAATATATATTTCTTGTTTTCGCGGTTTTGTCTCCCAGTGGGGCAGCACTATGAAGTCGCCATAAGTGCGCCCTGTCACAAGTCGGTACCTGTCCTGATATTACCTTAGATGTTATTAGAACGCAAAGCTCCAGAAACAAACAAATATCTAAGGTCATGCCAGGATGCGTCATGAGTACCATGTGTAGGGTATGCCTGACAGCTACATGACATTGAGTTGGATACATAGGACAAACTGAGCATCTGGCACATTCAATGTAGCAAGACAAACCTTTATTCTACAGGTAAGGTAGCACTAGCACTAATACCACAACATTAGAACGCAATATCTGGCGTCATCTACGATCACAATCCTACAAGAGTCAAGAGAAGACCGTCATGGCTTAGCGGTTCGAACATTCATAAATCAACATTCTCAAGTCAGAGCTCATCACGGAAATGTACATGTGTGATGAAATGCACATGTTTCCTGAAATCCACATGTTTTGCTGAAATGAGCATGTCTGCTGAAATGTACATGCCTGCATGTTTGCTGAAATGCACCTGTCTGCTGAAATGTGCATGTCTTCTGAAATGTACATATCAGCGGAAATGCACATGTTTGCTGAAATGCACATGTCTGCTGAAATGTGCATGTCTTCTGAAATGTACATATCAGCTGAAATGCACATATTTGCTGAAATGAGCATGTCCTGTGAAATATGAATGCCTGCTGAAATGTACATGTCCGCTGAAATGCACATGTCTGCTGAAATGCACATGTCTGCTGAAATGTGCATGTTTGCTGAAATGCACATGTCCACTGAAATTCGTCTCTCTGCTGAAACGCACATGGCTGCTGAAATGTGCATATAAGCTGAAATGTGCATATCAGCTGAAATGTGCATATCAGCTGAAATGTGCATGTCTGCATGGTTGCTGAAATGCACATGATTGCTGAAATGTGCATGTCTTCTGAAATGAACATATCAGCTGAAATGCACGTGTTTGCTGAAATGCATATGTTTGCTGAAATGAGCATGTCTGCTGAAATGTGCATGTCTGCTGAAATACATATGTCTGCGGAAATGTGCATGTCCACTGAAATGTACATTTCTTCTGAAATGCACATATCTGCTGAAATGTACATGTCTGCTGAAATATGCATGTTTGCTGAAATGCACATGTCTGCTGAAATTCGCCTGTCTGCTGAAATGCACATGTCTTCTGAAATGCACATGTCTGCTGAAGTGTGCATGCTTGCTGAAATGCACATATCTGCTGAAATTCGCCTGTCTGCTGAAATGCATATGTGCGCTGAAATGTGCATATAAGCTGAAATGCACATATCAGCTGAAATGTGCATGTCTGCCTGTTTGCTGAAATGCATGTGTCTGCTGAAATGTGCATGTCTTCTGAAATGCACATATCAGCTGAAATGCACATGTTTGCTGAAATGCATATGTTTGCTGAAATGAGCATGTCTGCTGAAATGTTCATGTCTGCTGAAATATGTATGTCTGCTGAAAGGTGCATGTTTGCATAAATGCACATGTCTGCTGAAATTTGCATGTCTGCTGAAATGCACATGTCTTCTGAAATGCACATGTCTGCTGAAATGCACATGTCTGCTGAAATGTACATGTTTTCTGAAATGTGCATGTCCGCTGAAGTGTGCATGTCCGCTGAAATGCACATGTTCGCTGAAATATGCATGTCCAATGAAGTGTGCATGTCCGCTGAATCAGCCAATTGAAGCGTGAACGCAGCAATGCCAAGTGTGCCTTTGATCTATAATTAGAACATTGTAATTGGCTGAGACAATGGCGATTATGGTTGTACATATATACGTTGCCATGTCTGTCATGGAGCTGATATAATGTTATAGCTGGTGTAGCTGATACGATGTGATATAACTGGTATGATAATAATATAGCTGAGATAACCGGACATGCATAGAGTATGCCATTCAATATTTTGAACCAAAAATGAACCACTTTGTAGCAAGCCCCAAGCACTCCATCACATTTCGCTGTTTTGGGGGTAGTTGGATTTTATTCATATCATTTCTCAGTGCAAACACATTGGTATTCTGGTCATGAGTGGTACAGTAAAATAAATGGTTATATATAAACGGATTAAAAATGTAATTAAAGTACAATAATACAATAAGTAAAAGGATATAAGATACATTATTTTAGGGTTATGACTCTTTGGGAAGATGGTGGAGTTCATTTTATTTTTTATTTATAATCTTTGTCATTTTGTTTTTTCTTTAAAGTCTTTGGCATAGTTCAAGATAACCAGGTACATTTAGTATATACTCACACAGAAATTCATACAAGATGTCCACAACCCAACTGGTCAGTAGTTCAGATGGTACTGAGCGATAACCCCACACCCCACCCATATCCCACCCACCCCCACCCCCACTCCCCCAACCCTCACACCAACCCTCACACCCATACCCCCACGCCCATACCCCCACACCCATACCCCCACACCCATACACCCACACCCATACACCCACACCACCCCACACACCCACACTCACATCCATACCCATACCCACCCCACACACATACCCACACCTACACACACACCCACACCCGCACTCATACCCACACCCACACACACACGCCCACACCCACACCAACACCCACACCCATACCCGCATCCGCACCCATACCCAAACCCACATCCACACCCACACCTACACCCACAATCACACCCACCCCCACCCCACCCACATCCACACCCATACCCCCACACGCACACGCACACCCATACCCACACCCACACCCACACTCACACACATACCCTCACACCACACCCCCTCCCCCACACTCACACTCCATCTCACCCCCCAGCCCCCCCCCCATAACCTGGTACCCTATCCCACAATCCCCCTCGAGTTACCCTCCTCCTTATTCACCCAGTGAGCCGAGGAGGAGTCGGTTAGGGGTGCAAAGCGTGAGTCGGGGCGGGTTAGGGTTAGGGTGAGGGTGAGGGGGTGAGGAGGGGTGTGGTCAGTGAGTGGTCAGTGAGTGGTCAGTGGCGCGAGCACAAAGGGGCATTCGTCTTGGCCGCGCGCCGACAGTTATAGGAGCTCGTGTCCTCAGGTGCGCCTCCTTGCGTCGTTGATGGGTGGTTCCGGGAAAGGTCGGGGAACGTGAGCAATTCCTATTACCGGCCGTCTGAGCAGCTCCCGGCAGCTCCCGGCGACCGCTGCGCCACCGGGCGGGGCCGACCGGCGCCGGGCGGCCGGCGAGTGGTGGGCACCGGGAGGTGGTAGGGACAAGGGATCGGCAGCGCCCGGAGCAGGGGGTTGTGCCGGGGTGGGGCAGAGGACGGGGCCGTGGACAGAAGTAGGGCCGGGGGTAGAGTCGAGACCGGGGACAAAAGTGGGGCTGGGTCAGGGAACATGGGAAGTAGGTGGGGACCGGGAGCGGGAAGGGACCGGGGACTGGGGCGGTGCGTGGGGACAGGAAGGGGGGAAGGGCCTGGGCCGGCGACAGGGGCCGTGGCCGGGGACAGAGGAGGTGGGTGTGGTCGGGGAAGGGGGAAGAGACTGGGGCCAGAGACGGGACCGTGGCCTGGGCCTGAGCCGGGGCCGGAGACAGGGGACCGGGATGGTTGGAGCCGTGGACATGGCCGAGGCCGGGGCTCAGGTCGGGGCCTGGGCCGGGGACAAGGGCCGTAGGTGGGGACGGGGGTAGGGGAAAAGCGGAAGGGCCCGGGCCGGAGATAAATACGAGGATATGGAAGGGGATGTTCATGGGGATATGGACGCGGCAGAGGATAGGGAGGAGGATGGAGGATGAGACAGTGAAGAAGGGATTCTCCCGCTAGGGGTGTGTTATTTGTATTTACGTTGGTATCACCGCCGACTTGTTTTTGGTTAGCTTGGGTTGGGTTGAGTTGGATTACATTGGGGGCGGGGAGGGAGGGTGGTGTGGGAGGGGAGAGGGAATGTTACTACTTTTTCCTGTCAATGATTTGGCAGTGATTCATTCCGATACCTGCAGAATGGGTTCATTGATTACAACCACCACCACCACCACACACACATCCCTCCACCCCACCCCTCCAAACCCACGCACACGCACACAAACACACATAAACACACACACGGGCGCGTGTACATAATCTCACACACACACCCCGCACACACCCCACACCCCACACACACCACACCACACTACACCACCACCACAAACACTTCCCACCCCACCCCTCAAAACCCACGCACGCGCACACAAACACACACACGCGCGCGTGTACATAATCTCGCCCACACACAGCAACCCACACACCCCACACACACCACACTACACTACCACCACACACACACATCCCACCCTACCCCTCCAAACACACGCAGGCGCGCACACACACACACGCAAATACACACATATGGGCGGGTGCACATAATCTCACACCCACACTCCATACACACCCTCCACACACACGTACGCGCGAGCAACCCGTCGAATGGGTAGTGTAAAAATGACTCCCCTAGGAGGGAGGTGGGGGTGATGGCTGGTGATTTGCCGGGGCTCCCCGGGCGGGGATCGGGGCGGTGGTTTATGGGCGGGCGCCGGCCTTTGTGGTGAGTGCGCCCGGTGCGTCCCCCCCCGACGTCCCCCGGCGAAGATCCGCTTGCACTAAGCGGAGCGGTCAGTACTGACCACAGCAAACACAGGCGGGGTAGCGGGTGGGGGTTGAAAGGGAGGAGCGGCGCGGTGGTGGGGATCGGGGTGTCGGGCGATTGAGGGCTGAGGCGGCGGCTGGGGCAGGTTGTCCGGGCGTGTCGGGGTGGTGGTGCTCAGGTGTCGGGGCCAGCCCGCCCGGAGGACAATAAGGTGGCGCGCCAGGGGTCACCGGGGACACACATAAAAGTGGGCGCCGGGGTAATGCGGCCGGGGCCCCCGGCAATGCTAACAGTGACCACCAGGCAAAGGGCACGGGCTGGCCGCGCCGCGGTCAACACCGCCGGCCATCTGATCTATGGGGTCGGGCCGCGGGGTGATATCTAATAGAGCCCGGCAGGTCCCCCCGTGCCGCCGCCGGGGCTCGGCCGGGACCCGGCCGGGCCAGGGGTCGGTGCCCACTGATTGGAAGCGTACACATCGGGCGCCATAAGCCATACTATCAGGACCAGAGGGGGGACCAGGGGCGGCGAGGGGAATGAGGGGCCGCACTAACTCCGCCTATAACGAAGCCACTTTTAAAATGACCTTCCCTCGGCGGTGTGATCTACGGGCGCCACCACCGAGGTGCCCGACTTACCCCCGCCCTTCTCTACCCTCTCCCCGCCCTCCTTCTCCCCATACACCGAACCTCCGGCACTACCCTTCCCCTCCCTGCCCTCAACACACCCGCCTCTCCTTCTCCCAACATATATCCATCCTCCTTCCACTACCGCTCTTCCCCCAACACATACCCGCCCTTCTCTACAACGCACACCCGCCCTTCTTACAACACATACCCAGCCTTCACTACAACACACATCCGCCCTTCCCCCAACACATACCCGCCCTTCTCTACAACACATACCCGCCCTTCCCACAACACATACCCGCCCTTCCCCTGACACATACCCGCCCTTCTCTACAACACATACCCGCCCTTCCCACAACACATACCCGCCCTTCTCTACAACACATACCTACCTGCCCTTCCCACAACACATACCCGCCCTTCCTCTACAACACATACCCCACCCTTCTCTACAACACATACCCCCCTTTTTTTTTTTTTCCCACAACACATACCCGCCCTTCTCTACAACACATACTCGCCCTTCACTACAACACATACCCGCCCTTCTCAAAACACATACCCACCCTTCTCTACAACACATACCCTCACCCCTTCCCACCAACACGTACCCGCCCTTCTCTACAACACATAGCCGCCCTTTTCTCAACAACACATACCGCCCTTCTCTACAACACATACCCTTCCTCCCACAAACACATAACCCGCCCTTCTCTACAACACTACCCGCCCTTCCCGCCAACACTACCCGCCTTTTCTTCTTCTACAACACATACCCGCCCCTTCCCACAACAACCTACCCCCCTTCTCTACAACACATACCCGCCATTCCCACAACACATAACCCGCCCTTCTCTACAAACACAACCTTCCTTCCACAACACATACCCCCCTTCCTCTACAACCACATACCCGCCCTTCCCCCAACACCAACCGCCCTTCTCACAACACATACCCACCCTTCACAACACATACCCGCCCTTCCTACATCACAACCCGCCCTTCCCACAACACATACCCGCCCTTCTCTACAACACATACCCGCCCATCCCCCAACACATACCCGCCCTCACTACAACACCACCCGCCCTTCCCCCAACCCTACCAGCCCGTCTCTCAACCTTCCACCCACCCTACCCTCAACACACACCCTATTACCCACCGTCATCCTTCCCCAAACACCCATCCACCATCATTCACACTCAACCAGCCCTCCCCCACACAACCCTTCCCCCCCCTCCTCCCCCATATCCACCCTCCCGCTCTGCCCTCCCCACGATCCCCCGCCATCCCCCATACTACCCTCCCGCACTGCCCTCCCCACAATCCCAGCCCACCCCCCCAATACATACCCCCCGGCTCTGCCCCCCACCCACAACCCCCACCCCCTCCCCCTATATCCACTCCCCCCCCCCGCTCTTGTTCCCTCAACACAACTCCCCTCGCCCGCCATATCCTTTCCCGCTCTGTCCCTCCCCCTCCTCCCCCACCTCCTCTCCCCCCCCCCCCTCCCCCACCCACACCCCATCTCGGGCCGGGCTCCGCCTAGTGGCCGTCGTTTGATGAAATGTCCCCTGGAAGTACCACTGGCGTGATGCAATATTAACAGGCAGCGTTGGCTAATCCTAGCAAGGTTGGCTTTATTTATTACAGACTCAACACCCTCATATATAACCAATAGGGCATCATAAGGTCGCCCACCTCACCCTCCACCTTTCTCACCTAACGGCGCTCCATGCCATTCCAACCGCAATCAATTTTGTTTTTATTTCTTTTCCTTTTCTTTCCCTTCTCGGTAACTTTAAGCTCTTGAAGCTGTATCCATGGTTAGTTTCGCTTAGACATTAAAGTGCAAATTCTATTTTGATGGCGGGGAGCGGGTGGATTTATCGCTTTACTTCTTTTTTTTGTTAAATGTGTGTAAAGGAACACCTCCCCCCCCCCTCCCCAACCACACTCACTGTTTCACATTAGGAGTGAGTTACGTGTGTCCCACGTGAGTCAGAACAGTACATGCAGAAGGCAAGGTCTGTACATGCAGAAGACCAGGATAGTACAATCAGAAGACCAGGATAGTACAATCAGAAGACCAGGATAGTACATCAGAAGACCAGGATACTACATGCAGAAGACCAGGACAGTACATGCAGAAGACCAGGAAGTACATACAGAAGACTAGGAGAGTTCATGCAGAAGACCAGGACAGTACATGCAGAAGACCAGAACAGTACATGCAGAAGGCCAGGAAGTACATACAGAAGACCAGGATAGTACATGCAGAAGGCCAGGAAGTACATACAGAAGACCAGGATAGTACATACCGAATCCAGGAAGTACACACAGAAGACCATGATATTACATGCAGAAGACCAGGATAGTACATGCATATGGCCAGAACGTACATACATAAGGCCAGGACGTACATACAGAAGACCAGGATAGTACATGCAGAATATCAGGATAGTACATGCAGAAGGCCAGGAAGTACATACAGAAGACCAGGATAGTACATGTAGAAGACTAGGATAGTACATGCAGAAGACCAAGAGCGTACCTGCAGAAAACCAGATTAGTGCATGTATACAGGAGAGCAGTACACACAGGAGACCAGGATAATACGTAAAGAGGAACAGAACAGTACATACGGGAGACCAGAATGGTACATGCAGAAGACCAGGACAGTACATGCAGAAAATCAGGATAGTACATGCAGAAGACCAGGACAGTATATACAGAAGACCAGGACAGTACATGCAGAAAATCAGGACAGTACATGCAGAAAACCAGGACTGTAACTACAGAAGAGCAGGACAGTATATACAGAAGACCAGGATAGTACCTACAGAAAACCACATTTGTATGTGCAGAGGACCAGAACAGTACATACAGGAAATCAGGATAGTACATACAAAGGACCAGAACAGTACATACAGAAGACTAAAACAGTACATACAGACTACCAGGAGAGTATATCCAGAAGACCAGGAAAGTACATAGAGAAGACCAGGACAGTGCATGTATACAGGAGACCCCTACATGCAGGAGACCAGGATAATACGTACAGGAAACCAGATTAATACATGAGGAGAACGATAACAGTACATACAGGAAATCAGGATAGTACATAAGACCAGACAAGTACATACAGGAAATTAGGATAGTACATCTAGAGGACCAGAACATTACATGCAGGAAATCATGATAGTACATACAGAGGATGAGAACAGTGCATACAGGAAATCAAGATATTACTTACAGAGGATGAGAACAGTGCATTCAGGAAATCAAGATATTGCATACAGAGGATGAGAACAGTGCATGCAGGAAATCAAGATATTACATACAGAGGATCAGAACAGTGAATGCAGGAAATCAAGATATTACATATCGAGGATCAGAACAGTGCATGCAGGAAACCAGAACTGTACAGTTTGTCTGTTTAACGACCACCAAGCACAAAAAGGGAACATAGGCTATTGGGGGTCCAGAACAGTACATGAAGAAAACCAGAACAGTACATGTAGGAGACCAGGATAATACATACAGAGGACAAGAAAAGTACACGCAGGAGACTAGGATAGTATCTACAGAAAACCAGATTAGTACATGCAGCAGACCAGAACAGTACATGCAAGATACCAGGATAAGATCAGAACAGTACATGTAGGATACCACAGCAGGACAAAAATAGTACATACAGAAGACCAGAACAGTACATTCAGTCAACCACAACACATCCATCCCATCTGGTCGCAGTCCTGAAGGGTCTAGGCGTGTTCTGGCACAATGGGGTACTATCTAAGGACAGGGCATGGGTGAAAGGATGCTGTAACAAACCACAATGGGATGGGATCCTCTCCCGCAGGCCTGTATGTCATCTGGGTAGATATACATAGTAGGCTAAGTTATCATATACAGGTTAGGAAAAAACTTTGAAAATTGAAAAAAACTAATGTAGAAACTACTAACTCCCAAAACCGCAAAAGGTTATCCCGAGAAGGATCAGGTAAACACTGCTGAGTGCAGGACCAGACCAATCCAGTATCACAGCTGTCCAGCGTTGAAAACAAGCACCCTCACGGGAGCTTATACATTATGGGTAGAATAAAAACTTGTCACAAAAAAGACATACAGAATACCATAGTAGTGCATACAAAA
This sequence comes from Branchipolynoe longqiensis, assembly GCA_030323885.1. Lineage (NCBI taxonomy): Eukaryota > Metazoa > Annelida > Polychaeta > Phyllodocida > Polynoidae > Branchipolynoe > Branchipolynoe longqiensis. Next base: position 105,945,772 of record CM059186.1, read on the forward strand.
GGATAACTGGCACCTGCTTGCCCTGCCTCACCAGTTCACTTGGCTGACCTACTTGCCCTGTCTCACCAGTTCATTTGGCTGACCTGCTTGCCCTGTCTCACCAGTTCACTTGGCTCACCTACTTGCCCTGTCTCACCAGTTCACTTGGCTGACCTACTTCGTTCGAGCAAATGGAATGATGACAACTCCAGCACCAGTGTGTTGGCCTAGTGCTTGAACATTGCATATACAATTGGTTTGTTTTGTGTTGGGGTTTTACGTCCTACCAACATCAAAGTTCAGATCAGAATGTACACTCATGGTGGCTTTATAGCACTGCCACACTGGGGGGACCAAGCTGCCGGAAACCATGATCAGATATCCTACTCAGTCGTCTATTCCTGATGCTGAGCAAATTAATCCTTGCCCTATCCTATTAGTGTCTAGCGCCAGGATAGGTAGACAATATCTATTTTGTAAGTCATTGGTTTATGAGAAGTCAGATTGCGTTCTTATTGAGTTGGTCACCCCATCCAGTGTACATAACGGATTACACAGACTACATATAATGGACTATATAGACTACCTATAATGGATTATATAGACTATATATCGTCCATATAATACATTATAGATGTATAAAGAAATCATATGTACACTTTAGCTTCTGCTTCCTGTCACACTCTATTACTCTCCATACATAGGGTGTCAGTCTATATTAAGCTCCTCCTAACCTCAACCGCTGGTTCAATATCCTTCCTCTTGTCACTCAGAGGCTTTTCTGTGCAACTACTTCCGGTGCCATTAGAGTTCACACAAACTCACCTGCAATTTCCCCAAACACACATACAGGGTGTCTCAAAAGTCACAATCTATCTCAGTGACATTGGATTTTTTTTCTCTAATGCTATGCTGCTGTAAAGATAATATCTTTAGTGCAAATTTGTGTATTTCCAAAACGTTAACGGGTTTATTTCGAATTTTGTCTAATTATAAAATGTTCCATTTCAGGCCCATAATCACAGATGAAGAATGTGGAAGAACGAGTGTTTGTGCTAAAATGCAAGATAAAAGGTTTGGAATGTGAGAAAATCTGAAATAATTCACAGAGGAAGCTTCATAGGAAAGATCCAACAGACAAGGCTATTCATGAGTTGTTAACGAAATTTCAGAAAACTGGATACCTGCATAATGAGAGCAGAACTGGACACTTTAAACTCTGTAGAGACACTGATAGTTACCATGTGGAGCGCACTAATTCTTTTCAGCATATACATGTACTTTGAAATAAATATATTTGTCATGTCTTAAGCCAGTTTTTCGTAATCCCAATTATTTGTCAAAATAGACTGACTTTTGAGACACCCTGTACATATGTGTTTATAGGATCAATATAGCCATATGCTATACATAGAATTGTGTAGATGTGCTCACAGTACACACAGATTACACCTTCACAAATACAATAACACCTGCCTTCACAGAACAATTCTACAACCAGAGCAATGTTGTTTTGACAGCAGGTGCTCTATCTTCGGAGGATCAGTCAGGTGTGACAAAAACAGACAAATTGTGTATTGAAAAATTATGTCCATATTGTAGGGGTTCGCTGATCACAGGTTCCTGAAGACAGATACCACTTACGCTTCCTGGGTGTAGTTCAGTTGCCCAAGCAGTACACCTGGAAATGGACAACATTGTATTAGTATAGCTGGTGGTTTATATATATAGATGATATCATATATTAGTAGACATAGCAGATACCCTATATTAGTCGTGCCATATATTAGTATATATAGTTGGGACCTTATATTAACATATATAGCTGGTATCTCATTTTAATGCATATAGTTTGTTCTTTATATCAGTATATATAGATGGGACCTTATGTTAGTCTATAGCTGGTACCATGCATTAGTATATATAACTGGTACCTTATATTAGTATATGTAGCCGATGCCTTATATTAGTTTATATAGCTGGTACCTTATTTTATTCTATGTACCTTGTACCTTATATTAGCATAGATGATACCTTATATTAGTATAAATAGCTGTTACCTTATTTTATTGCATATAGCTTGTACCGAAGGTTAGTATTTATAGCTGGTACCTTATATTAGTATATGTAGCTGATACCTTATATTGGTAAATATAGCTGGTACCTTGTCTTAGTATATCTAGCTGGTACAATATATATAACTGTTACCTTTTATTAGTATATACAGCTAGTACATTTATTAGTGCCTATATCTTGTACCATATCCTAATATATATATATATATATATATATGTATATATATATATATATGTATATATATAAACTTCTGAGAGAGTGGAATACCACGCCCCATGCAGGGGGTTGAGCACTGCATGCCGGACCCCCCCCCCCCCCCCCCCAACACACACACCTGGGTGGGGGAGAGGGGGGGGGCACTCCAAATCGTATTACACGCGATAATGGTGTTATCACTATCCATATATATATATATATATATATAGATAGTACCTTATATTAGTATACACAGCTAGTAGATGCGTGTAATACACCCATGACTATAAGTACTAAGTATCTGCACCCAGTGCCCTAATTAGATGCAATGCCACAGTCTAGTGTTGCCGGGTGAGAATCTGACAGGTACCTGAACATGAACACAATGCAAACCGAAGGATGACGATGAAGTACAGTCATATGGACAGAGTGTGAGAGAGGCAATAAGAATATTCTACTATATAAATTCTAGTTGAATATATAATTACTTTGTTTTCCTACAGAGAACTATGCAATAGCTAGAGTGATAGATAAATAGATAAATAGATAGATAGAATAGATAGATAGACTCAACCTTTATTAAGCTGAACTACTTTGTCCCCAACAGTCAATATCAAATCAGCGAAACTGTTTGGAAGACGACCTTGACTTTGATCCATGGATATTTCGGTCGAATTACTAGACTTCCGGCTTAAACGGAGTCAAGCTAACGCAAGGTGACTGTATCTGAAAGCTGTGACAATCATGATGTACCTCAGGTCTTGTGACTTAGAGGCGGCTGAGGTCTGCCCTGACTTAGCTTTGTTTGTTTGTTGGAGTTGTATGTCCTGGCAGCATCTAAGGTTCATATGAGGACGGGCACTGACTTGTGACAGTGCGCACTCATGGCGACTTGATAATGCTGCCCCACTGGGAGACCAGGCCACCGACACCATGACCCAATATCCCACTCAGAAACATTATCCTGACACTGAGCCAACCCGTCCTTGCCCTATCCTAATAATGTCAAGCGTCAGGCTAGGTGGCGACAAATATAAATTTTGTGTGTCACTGGTTTGACACAACTGGGATTCGAACTCCCAATTTCCTACATGAGAAGCCTGCGCTCTACCGATTCGGTCACCGCGTCCGCTGCATGACTTGGCTGTGGCCTCTGTGTGAGACGAGTGCAGTATAAGAACATGTCGGGACACCACACACCACTGTGGAGTATGTCTGTATTGAATGGATGAAGGCTTTAGTGCACAGTGAGGGTGGAGAAGATGCACTACCTGATAGTGATAGGGTTGTCAAGTAGCAGGTGAGAGCAGCAATAATTGTGAGCATGACCTGAACTGGGATGTGGTCTGCGCAAGGGATACAGCAGTGGGAGGTGCAGGGGGGGGGGATGGGGCGCGGGGAGGGGTGGTGACAAAGGGTAGGTAGGGAGAGGGCGGGTTAATGGGAGAGAGAGGATCAGGAGGGAGAAGGAGAGTGAGAGAGGGTGGTGAGTTGTGGAGAGAGAATGGGTGGGTGGGTAGAGGGTTGTGGGGAGAGAGTGTGACTGTGTTGAGAGGGTGAATTAGGAAAGAGGGTGTGTGGTTGGGGATATGGTGGTTGAATGGGGAGAGGGTGAGTGGGGAGAGAGAGTGACTGTGTAGAGAGGGTGAATCAGGAAAGAGGGTGTGTGGGTGGGGATATGGTGGTTGAATGGGCAGAGGGTGAGTGGGGAGAGAGAGTGACTGAGTAGAGAGGGTGAATGAGGAAAGAGGGTGTTTGGGTGGGGATATGGTGAATGAATGGGGAGAGGTGGGTGGGGACAGAGAGTGGGTAGATGGAGAGAGTGGGTGGGTAGGGAGAAAGGGTGGGTGAGGATAGAGGATGGTGGGGAGAGAGGGTGAGAGGGGAGAAAGAGTGAGTGGGGAGATAGGGTGGGTGGGGAGAGAGGGTTGTGGAGTGAGAGGTGGGATGAAGGTGAGTAGGGAGAGAGGGTGGGTGGGTGGGGAGAAAGTGGATGGGCATAAAGAGAGGGTGGGGAGAGAGTGTGGGTGGGGGTAAAGGGTGTGTGTGTTATTCCAGTGGGTGTGGCCAGCAGGGAAAGGGCATGAAATATGGATAGCGGGTAGGACATCAATTACGTATGCGTCAGTGCCCGGTGGGTGTGAGAGGGACGAGGGTTTAGATAATGTATGATGCTCTGATGACTTGATTGCACTAATTAGGTGGTGATCCGAAGAGGTAATAGGGACATGGCTGGATGTTCAGAGGACTTGCTACTGTTGCTCTTTGCCGGAGGTTTGACATGAAAATGGGTTGAAGTTAGCATGAGGGGTTGGGGTAATGGTGGGGGGGGGGGGGGTCTGGGTGTTATAGCGCAGAATAATTATCACAAATGGTATATACTTATAAATGGCGAGTTTGTGATTGACTTTGAACCGTTAGTTCACAATAGGCTATTAAATTGTATGTGTCTTGTATTAATTTTGCCTGAAGGAATAAGTGATAACTATCTATATATTCCATAGCATGTCCATACCTTGCCGCATATGACTGGTATATTATGTCTTGAAATATACTGTCATATATCATATATCATATATGCCCAATAACTAATGTTATATATACCGTGATACATAGCGTGATCTATATCATGACTTACATCGTGATATATACCATGATATACAAACCGTGATAGAAAACCATAATATATAAACCGTGATTTGTAAACCGTTTTTTGTTCTTTTTTTCTTGAAGATTTATACTATATCTGAATAGACTTGTTTTCACCATTAGACAGTTTGTCGATAGAAAGCCCGAGCCTATACATCTGCCAACCCAAGGGATTTTTAACTTCCCAGACCACATAGACATGGTATGAGAGCAACTGGCCTTTGATGACACCGTAAGTTATACACAGCGGTGGAAATCCAAATTGGCAGAGGTGGGGGGCATGGGGAATCGAACCACTGACCTTCAGATTAGGAGTCCAACCTAGAAAAACGTCAGACACTCTAACCACTCTGCCACAGAGAACACCATGTGATGTGCAAACCGTGATATATACTGTTATATATGGTTTGGTAAATTGAACCTCAGTAGGTAAATACTGACACTACTGCTATGACAAAATCGGTGTGTTCGTGAACCTAAATTTAGACGATACTGGAAGAGCGCAATAGGTAAAACAGCTTCTTTTATTTATACATAAACTGATATAACTTATAAGTGCCGCGCATTCATAAGAATTAGCAACCATGACCGGACATAGAGTAATAGCATTCTCTGTATCAATTCATGTAGATCCTATTAAGGTTACAAATACAACTATTTGGAAACATGTTTAGTATATTTATATGTATATGAGCCTGTCTCAAAAGGTGATAACTCTTTTTTGGGGTCCATTGTAACGATTGACACAAAACAGCACAGAAATGGTTACACTGAAAACACAAGAATATTTGCTTCAAATCAATATGTATTCTATTGGGATTATGAAACACCATGTAAAAAACAATTCAGTTTATCCTGAGCAAACGCATAAGCAGATAGAATGTTGATCGTTACAATGGACAAGGTTTTGTCCCATATTGCTTAACACCTTTTGAGACAGTCTCAAATGTATATGTATATTTAAGAATAATCCTCGGTTCGAATGAACATATGATGACGTCTGTTAGGGACTAGGGAGGCTGGTGGTGGTGCCAGCTGTTGGAATCATGGTAGGTGTGGTAGGAAATGGGTAGATATAATAATAACAATAATAATAATGAAATTCCCTTCAGCGCCTTTATACTCGATTAATCCTTATGCATCACATATATACAAAATGAGGTGGTGAACATAAGCCACTCTAGTATTTGGGATACAAAAGAGAAATTGTTACTGCAAATCTTAAAATCACCTTTTCCAAATACAACTAATGTTTATACATTACTAAGGAGAAATGAAGCGGTTGAAATGAGCGACACTTGGAAGAAAACAAAAGTGAAGTATTTTACTAATAAACCCAGAGCTACCACAACAAACACTGCGTAACAAATGCGAGGTTGACATATATTAACAATTGGTTAGCTCAGTATCAGGATAATGTGACTGATTGGGAAATCGGGTCATGAGCCTGGTGCCCTGGTGTCTCAGTGGGACAGCACTATAATGTCGCCATGAGTCTGCACTGTCACATATTGGTACCCGTCCTGATATGACCTAAGATGTAGCCAGGATGTAAAACTCCATCCAACAACAACATATATATTAACATAATACTAAATAAGGGACGCGGGGAAGTGGCGACTTCTATCGGTGAAATATAAGGGAAGCCCCGGCGCGCCGCTTGCCGGGCGGCGTGTGCTATGACATAAGGCCGGCGTAAGGCCCCGGCGCGGGACGGGGCGGGCGCCGGCTACTCGGCCCTGTCAGCCCCGAACTGCTCCCTGATTTGTGCGGCGACAGGGCGGCGAGCTCCCGGCCCGACCCGGCCCGGCGCCCGGTGCCGAGCGGCTCAGTGCGGTCTATCGGACAAATTGACACTCGTAATTGACCCATTAATTACCGAGTGACCGGCGGCTCCCAGCCTCCCCCTCCTCCCCGCTCCTCGGCCCCCCTTGCCCCCTCCTCCCCGCTCCCCGGCCCCCTTCCCAGCCCCCCGGCCTGCACCCCGTCGATGGCCTCTTGTTTTTGTTTTGTGTGGGGGAAGGAGGAAGGGGGCAAAGGGGGGAATGGGGAAGGAGGCACGTGGGAGGCATGTGTGTGTGGCAGGGAGGAAGAGGGGGGCGGGAAGGAGGCGCGGGGGAGGGGGGCGGGGTGTATGAGGGTGTGCCTGACCGGGTGGGGGGCGCGAAGGACAAAGCCGGCGAGTGGAAATAATGTTGCCCGGGGCAGGCAGCAGGCAGCCAGCCGGGAGGGAAGCGCTTGCCTGCCTCAACGGGTTCCCGGCCCGGTGTGTTGACTGACCCGAGCTGTCTGTCCTCCGTCCCCGCCCTCCCTAACTCCCCCGCCCGGCATGCCTCACCCCGCAAGGCGTGCCTCTTCCCCACCCGGCGTGCCTGCCGCCCCCCGCCCGGCGTACCTCCCAACGCCCAGCGTGCATCACCCCCCCCCCGCCCGGCTTGCCCCCCCCCCTTCCCCGCCCGGGGTACCTACCCCTCCTCCTCCCCCCTTCCCCCTCCCCCCGCCCGGTCTACCTCCCCCTTCCCCTCGCCCTCCCACGACCCCCTCCCAGTGTACCCCCCTGCCCCTTCCCCCTCCCCCTCCCCCCGCCCGGCGCGTTCCGCCACCCCCCCCCCCCACCCACGCCCAGCCCCAGACCCCCAACTCCCGGCTCCCCAGTCCCCGGCCCGGCGCTCTGACCAACGGGCGGGAGTTCATATAAATCACGCGGTGTGCGCGCTGAGAATAGCGCCGGTTCCGCTGCTGGGCGCGGTCAAAGCGCGCGGGGTCAGCGCGCCATGACCTCGTCTCCGGCTGACGACCGGCGGCCTTCAGCGGGCCAGCTGGCCCCGGGGCTTCCCGATTGGCATGACGTAGCGGCGTGGTGAGCCGTGCCCGGGCCCCCGGGGACCAGCCCCCGCCCGCCCCGCGCCCCGCCCCGGGCCGCCCGGTCACCGCGGCCCGAGCCGCCGCCTCCCGACTGCCAGTCGTGGGGGTCGGGCGCCCGGTCAAAACACTGACCTCAATGTTGACCCGGGGGTCGACCCAAATCTGACGGTGTGAATGCATAATGAAAGCAATATGGCGACTTCCGGTCTTCTGCGAAGGCAGGGATTAGCGAGTTTTTTGTGTGCGGGAGGGGGAGGGGGGACTATTGCATTTTAATATACAGTGCTATTGACTTGTAATTAAATTAGCAACAGCGATAGTACTTCGGTATCCATCTGTAACTGGACATGTTTCTTAATGGATCAAAACTGTAAAGGCTTCAGCAATGGACATGTTCCATTCTTCGTGAACTAATACTGTTGTTTGTTTGTTGTTGTTTGTTGTTGTTTTACGTCCTAGCAACGACTAATGCAAAAGAATAACAACAAACATGAACAGTAATGTTAGAATAGCCAGAGTAAAATGCACACTGTCCTATACTACTCACAGTCTATTCTAACGATCTACCTCGGTATTGTCAAGATCATATCAGGCAGATAGCCCACGTAGTGTTTAAAAAAAAGACAAAGACAATACTCATGAAGAAAATCGGCACAAATCATATTGCCACGTACATAAATAACACAAATTATGTATTAAAATGGCACACATTATGTATTTTAGACCGCAAATATATGGGTGCACAAATGACCAGTACAGGAATATACAGATGGTATGGATAAAATAGCACAAGTTATGAATGCAAAATTACTTAAGTCATATCTTAGGAAAATAAAAACAACATGCAAACATATGCATTCACAGAAGACAGAAGTGAAATCTTCAAGACTCTCCTAAATTGATTGTTCAAATTGGCTGAACATCTGTGCTCAAAACACATGCGTACAACGACTGTGGCCACTTGACCCATGCCTTAGAACACTCTTGTTATCACAGGTTTTATTAAGTGGAACCGTTCAACCGAATTTTCGACCAGACTTAATGGTCGAGTGAGATGAACGCCAGTCTCCCGTTTTGGTAGATCATTGGATTCGAACCCACGGGTTCGAACCCTGGTCGACTCAAACGAATGACTTAAAAATTGAAACTTGTCGCCGCCTAGACTGGCACTCGGCATTATTAGGATAGGGCAAGGGCGGATAGGCTCAGTGTCAGGATAATGTTACTGAGTGGGATATCAGGTCATGGTGCTGGCAGCCTGGTCTTCCAGTGAGGCAGCAATATAAAGTATCCATAAGTGCGCGCTGTCACAAGTCGCTACCCTTCCTGATATGACCCTACATGTTGCCAGGACGTAAAACTCCAACAACCAACTAACAGAATTTCCAGACCCAACATCTCAGATTGTTACCTTTTTTTTTAAAGGACATTGCAAGAGCTGCTGCAGTTTTGACGGAAGAACTATTAGCAAAGACCCTATAATACTAAGATGGCTCACTCCCTATCTCTCCCATGGTAATGGAAATTTCGCAGTGCCACCTTGTGGTGGGTTTGATCAGCCCGGCTGCTGGTTGGTGTATCATATGTTTGTTTGTTGTTGTTTTACGTCCTAGCAACATCTAAGGTCATATCAGGATGGTATCACATGTAAACACATACAATTATATTTTACATGAGATAGGTAAGTATGAATACACATCAATATGAAATTGCTATGAACAAATACCAATCATCATCAGCATTATCATCAGCATCGCCATCATCACACATCTTTCACATTCATATATACATTCATACATATAATATAGCACCTGTTTAACCAAGAGAACAGCCAGCGCACCAAGTGGTGGGTTTGATCATTTTGATTACACAGTACAGGCTGAGTGAGCCGTCTTAGTATTATAGGGTCTTTGCTATTAGGAACTGCTCCGCGTATGGCTATTGACTACCCGTGTTCAGAACTTGTTCACATATGTTCAGGAACCACATACTTTCCACCATGTGCCCTTCCTGCATGGTCAAAGAAGCCAGCTAGCGTGCACATCCTCAGTAAGAATCTACACTCATCCAAGCACGCAGAGCAGGACATTTTCATCACGGATGAAGCATCTATCTGTATATATATATGTATGTATATAATTATGTATATATGCTATATAAGCCATTATACGAGTATAATTAATATGGCGGAAGATTTCATCTACTCCCCAGCCTCTCAGTCATCGGCTGGTTAACTGTGTCCATTAGGTCATCTATTGATACAATCTCAGCTCTCCACGTGGCGCCACATATGTACATATGTACATATATGTTTATGTAACAGGTTGTAGTCACATCTTTGACAATCGGCCGAATGCATTGCTGTATGTGTGCGTTCATTGCCTGAGGTAATCCAATAATTAGGACAATCTGAAACTCACAAATATGTGGGTTCCAATCCTACTCTGCGAAGAATAACTAATGCAAAAGAATAAAAAGAGGAAGACTCTTACCAAGATAATATATAAAACTAACATAGATCACTAACCACAAACCATAATCTTAAGAAACACATACCGATAACTGCCCAGCATTTAAAACAAGCTCGATCAACTGAGCTTATATGCTATGGACAGCATAAACATCCCATAAAAAAAATTTAAATTATTTTGTTTAAAGTGTCGCATATTTGCAACAGACCCACAACATATATTATATGGTTATTGTCAAATGCACATGAAATGCCAACGGATGTGTGCACTGCTAAAAAATAATCTGTAAATTTACAGATATTATGTGGCAACAGAGTTACCACATAATATCTGTAAATTTACAGAATATATCTGTACATTTTACAGAAATGTTCTGTAACTTTACAGAAAGTTTCTGTGATTTTACAGATAATTCTGTAAACATTATCAGAGAATATCTGTTAATTTACAGCCATTTTCCGTAAATATACAGACATGTCTGTAAATGTTTTCAGAGAATATCTTTAAATTTACAAACATTTTATGTAAATATACAGAAATGTCTGTAAATGTTTCCAGAGAATATTGTTAAATTTACAAACATTTTATGTAAATATACAGACACTGCATGTAAATCTGGAAATATTTTCTGCAATTCTGCATATATAACACCAACAATAAATTTAATAACAATTGATTTATTATGAATCTCGACTAGAACACACACATACAATCCTGCAAAAATATTTCACATTACAATATTATAATAATTATGTACAGTAATGCATTTAACAAATCAATAAAATTTAAAACTTGTCAAATATACGTTAATACTCCCTAAACCATTCACAACATGGCTAGGGAGGGTGCTCGTAATCCAAGGTGGCAGCCCGCTGACCACTGATTGCTAAGTAATGACGTCATGTGCAGTCCCTCTATTGAGGAATGGTTTGTTTGTTGTTTTACATCCTAGTAACATCTAAGGTCATATCAGGATGTGTACCGAGTTGTGACAGTGCGCACTCATGGTGACTTTATAGTGCTATCCCAATGGGAAACAAGGCCACTGGCACCATGACCTGGTATCCCACTCATTTTGTTTTTATTTTGATCCTGGCAATCAGTAGCCTTGTTTTCGGCGTTTCCTGCCATATCCAACGGTCGACATGATCTTGTGAGGTTGATCCTCCTGGTTTTGATTGATTTCCTCCTTTATTGTGGTGCTACATCCTCTGCTATGTATCCTACGGTATCCTGGTATGTTTATGAGGAAGTTCCACTTGTTTGTGGGTTGTTTATGCACGTTTTAGTACATTGAATTCGCGATCTCAGAGTCCGCGTAAGTTTGGTCATAATGCTTGCATTCCATTTGATTCGCGGTGTGGAAGGAGGCGCCCCCCTGCCTCACGGCGGTTATTTCATGACGTAACCTCCCCCCCCGCCTTCCCGGCCTTATTCTCGATGTCGGCGTGGCGTCACAACCCCATAAATTAGCCCGCGAAGGGTAAAACACCGTAGTTGTGTGTGCTGCATTTTGTTTGTTTGTTTGTTGTTGTTTTACGTCCTAGCAACATCTAAGGTCATATCAGGACGGGGTGTGCTGCAGCAATGCTATGTCTATGCAAAATAAATTTAAAAGCTTTCATTTGATCGATTAAAAATATCTTAATGCACGATTACCAGATCATGGCCTCAAAAACTATTTTCGCAAAATACTTCCAATTGCCTGATTAAAAAAAAACTGAATGTGAAATTGTAGAGAACGATCTGAACTATTTATTAGAAACAAGAGAAATTTGCTTTAAAAGAACCAAAAAGCAAAAATTACTGTGATAGTTGGGGTAGTTTTAATGTTGTCTCTATGAGAGTGGCATTTGTTTTACGCTTCGCGCATTATGAACGCAATAAGTGCCCGGATGTGTGACATTGAGAATAACCCTGCCTTCTGGCTGCCTCCAGCCACTTGCTCTCCGACCCCCGCCACACGCTCTCCTGCCTCCAGCCTCCCCTGGCCTATCCAGTTTTACCATGTCTTACCCTGTATTATCCTCATTGCCTCGCACCTAAAATAAAGTGCTTTTTCTCCACTCCTGCATCCTTGTTCCTTCTTTGTCGTGCATCAGCGTCCACTCACGGTCTCCATCTTTACTGCCTTGGTATCCTTGCTGCAGAGTAGCACGGAGGAACATGTACTGGTCCCGATGAGGTAGATACAGATAATATGTTTAAATATGTGCCCGATTACAGATAAACTGTGTATGGCATGTTTACATAGAATATATGTACATTTTAAAGTATAATATATGTACATGTACAGAATTTGCTAACAGTGTGGAAAGGATTGTGTAAAGGGCATTTGTAAGGTTTGAAGGCGGAAGTCAATTAATAAATGCTTTATCGCTCTGACATGGGGTTTGAGTTCCTCAGGCCTCTAAGAACCACATCGCCGCCATCTTCAACTTGAGCAATGCTCATCCTAAGAGACTGTCAGGCACCAATCTGATATCGGGCAATAACTGTTTAACTCATTGACAGCGCCACCTGCATTCATGCACCTTCGCAGCAGGACATCGCCTGCATCTGTTTTAGAAAACAATAAACATTACTTAATCTTTTGTAACATTAGCAATTCAAAATAACTTAAAAGATAGCGAAAATATATGTATATATGTAGGTATGTATATATGCATGTATGTCTGTATACTTGTAAGTCGGTGCGACTGACACTGGTCAAGATCCGGGGGAGGCAAGGTGGGCGAGATGGCGCCACCGGTACAGTGTTGTATCTTACGGGGGATAACAATAATATTAAGAAGAAGAAGAAATATTACCTTGCGAATCTTTATACTCGCATAATACGTTATACATCAAGTGTGTATGTATGTATGTATGTATGTATGAGTATGTACGTCTGCATGTATATATGTGTATCATGTGTGTATATATATATGAAAGGTTCAGGCACAAAACCCCACACATCCATCTGAGTTATTTTCTGTAAAATATAATTTATTGTTGGGCTTTCCAGCTAAAGTCTATCAATTTCATATTGAGTAGGGAATGTTATGGCATGGGTGTGACTGCTTCTGCCAAAAAACAATGGATTTGATTATCGGAATGATGGCAGCTTTAGCTCAAATATGGTAGTCATGGTTTCATTTTGGCCTGGATGGCGTTTGTCAGTTTTTGTGCCCGAACCCTTCATAACATTATGTTGGTGGTAATAAACACAAATACTCATTCAATAAGGAACAATTCAATGAGGAAGTGCAGGTACAACGGGAAGGTTTATTTACTAAATGGGTGGACAGACGGCTTAAAGTTGCATAGTCCGATGGTTTAGAATTTCTGTATTTTTTTCTGAGATAAATATATTAGATCGATCACTAGTATCTATCTACTTTACATTAGTTCAAAGTTACTTTTATTTTAAATGGTAAACTTTTGAGATATTTTGAGTGCAAACATGGAAAATTAGTTTTGGCAAGCTTGCTGAAACTCTGACACCATAGACTTCTGCAGTAACAGGGTCTGTTAAATTGACTCAGTATTGCCTTCTACACAGAAACAAATGCTTAATAAGTGCATCAGTATCTAAGTGAGATATGTAAAATCAAATCTAGATAATTGATTTGGTTTTGAAAATTTGATATTTCATCGGACTATGCAGTTTTAAGAAGTAACACAGGTAAGCGACATAAAGTACAAGTAGAGGGTCGTTGGGCGGAAGAAACTAGATGTGTGGTCACGCTGCTGGCTCTCCTGGGAACTGTCAACAGACAATGGTGGACGGGCTTATAACGGAGGGAGCGATGCAGGGTGTGAAAGCGCCAAAGTTGTACATGTGTGGGACGGGGGATGGTGTCAGGTCAACCATGAGCAGTTCAGGGTTGGCGGGGGTGAGTCATTCCCTCTGAATCAAACACAATGTGAACATTGTGACCAATGCACTATGTCGTCATGTCGTGGGTCTGGGGGAATAAGCGGTAGAATAGTGGTAATGTTATGGTTGGCGTTGGCAATGGGTTGATATTGTATCCAGATGCGCGCAAACATGTACAGGAATGGGTATGCACATGAATGGAGTATACATGTATATATATATATATATCTTTGCGATTCAGACATGGCATAATTCCTTGGACATACTTAGCATGCCTTCCAAATATGTCATAATTGTATGCGATATTAGCATACCACAATGTCTATTCGTTCTCACATATATAAATAGATTTTCAGCGTGTGTTATAGTCGTTGAAACACGGGCGAGTAGAGAAGGTGGTACCACGTGGAGAGCTGAGGTTGTATCCTAGATGGCCTAATGCATAGACTCCACCAACCAATGACAGAGGAGGGTGGGGAATAGATGGAATCTTCCGGCCTTATTTTACTCATATAATGGCTTTTACAGCATATATGTATCCTCTATTCTCAACTGTCTTCTGGCTACAGAAAGAGAGGGTGCCCTTGTCTCCGGTTCAAGGATACCATCAAGAGAAACCTGAAGCTGAGAGACATCAAGACCGACTCATGGACACAAATCTCACAGCAGAGAGCTAAATGGAGAGCAGCAGTCAAGTAATGAAAGCAGTCTTTGTCGCATCGCGACCGACAGCATGATGATGATGATGTATGTATGACTATATATAGGTAAGTATATGTATGTATGGGTATAGCTCGGCATGTATGTAGGTATGTATGTCTGCAGGTATCTCCGTATGCATGTGTATGTGTATAGGTATATACTGGTATGCATGTATATACAGGTATGCATGTATGTATGTGTATATCTGTATGTGTTTCTGTATGTGTGTCTGTATGTCTGTATTTCTGTATGTGTGCATACACATGTATGCATACATACTGTATGCTGATATGCTTGTAAATGTGTATGTGTTTATGTATATACAGTGGGCTGTATACAAAATATATGTATGACATATATATATGTATGTTGTATGTAGGTTTGTCTGTATATCTGTATGGGTATGTATGTCTGTCTGTATATACGTATATGTGTATCCTATATATATGTATATGTCTCTATGTAGGTTTGTCTGTATGTTTGTATGTGTATCTATGTCTGTATGTATGTGTGCATCCTACATCTATGTGTATGTCTGTATATAGGTTTGTCTGTATGTGTATATGTGTATGTGTGTATGTGTATGTATGTATGTATGTATGCATGTATTATATATCTAAATGTAGGTTTGTGCCGAGGTTTATCTGTATGTGTGCCTGTAAGTATATATACATGTATCATATACCCTTGTTCCCACGTGATAGTGAGTGTATGTGCGCATGCGTGTGCGCGCGTGCGTGTGCAATAGTCTCTCGTCCATTTATATTCTCCCGGAAAGACGAAGCCTGCAACGCCATGCCTTGACACCAAACTCGGCCACTGGAGTAAGTGACCTGTGAGTGTGTTTGTGTGTGTGTGTGTGGATGTGGGAGGTGGTGTGAGCGGGAGGGATTACCAGGGCAACCCCAGATCAATCACTGATATTGATTGTGAGCCTGAGACCCATGTGGGCTACCATCCCTGACCGCCGTGGCCATCCCTTTCCCCGTCTGTTATATATGGTTTTACAGGAGCAATGCGTTTATATGCGGCTTTCTTCATAGACTAAGGCTGTGCAGTGAGTCTCTCTCCTTATGTATTTTTACCAGAGTGAGTTGCATACATAGTGAGAAATGATGGGGTATATATTTTCATCGGTGTTTTTAAAGGAAAGTGTGCTTTATTTGATACGCTCAAACGGTGTAAAGAAATGTCTTTTGTGTGACTGCAATGAAATATATTGTTTAAATTCTCCGCCTATCAGGAGGTGAATATATCATTTCATAATAGATAATAGTTATCACTGAATAATAGGTGCATATTCATTATTGCATTCTTGATACATACATGCGCATTCACATCCTTGTATAATATATACATAGCTTTGTGTAATAGATACATGTACATTCTTTAATAATAGATACATACAAAGCACTGTATAGTAAATACATATCCATCCTTCTCTTGTAGCTACATGGATATCCATGCATAATATATATACATATATATGAGCTTGCCTCAAAAGGTGATAACTCTTCTTTTTGTGTGTCCATTGTAATGATTGACACAAAAGATCACATAAACGGTTACACTGAAAGCACAAGGACATTTGCTTCAAATCAATATGTATTCTATTGGGTTTATGAAACACCATGTAAAAAATAAATCAGTTTATCATGAGCTAATGCATAAACAGATAATATGTTGATCGTTACAATGGACAAAGGTTTGTCCCGTATTACTTATCACCTTTTGAGACAGTCTCATATATCCTTTAAAATATATGCATATATACCATTGCATAGCATACATGCATACCCTCATATGTAGATGCATTTATATTCTTGTATAATATGTGATGTATAAAGGCAAGTATAAAGGCAAGTATAAAGGCGCGTAAGGGAAGATTCCTTATTTGGCCACCCTTACGTTGTGTACTACTTTATGGGTGACCCCCTCTTCACGGTTAGACAGGCGGCGCCACCACCACCCCACCACTACCAGTGTCGCGAATACTGTGTCACTCACACACTGGAAATTGTATACACATAATTCTGTTTAATATACATTCATATATTTGTAAATATATACTTGTATAATATATACACATCCTTATGTGATATATATATATATATATATCATATGTTACTATCATGGAAAGTAATTTTCAAGATGCTTCAGTATGCTTATGTACGTCCAACCTTCCCTGTGTAATAGCACATATCTAATGATAATAATAGCCATAGGTTACTCCTAGTCTAATGGTGCTGATCAGCCAAATCTCGATCTACTGGGTTGAAGCTCAAATAGCGCATTCTAGGTATGATTTCTCCCCTCCCCCAATGAAGATAATAATAAAATATTCATGTAAGGAATACATGATGATTCACTTAACTAGATCTTTAATCAATAAATGTAGCCATAAATTGAGTAGGGAATTATATGGCATGGATGTGGCAGCCTATGCCATACATTAAAACTTACTACAATTTTACCAAATAAATACAGAAGATAACTTCTGCTTACATTCTAAATACCATGTAAATACTTACATTGATCTGACTAATATTGATCTAGTTATAGGACACTACTGTTGCCATATTGCTGCGGTACTTGTGCATTACAGAATTTCATTATGTTATATGCCAGAAATTGTGTATTCAATAGTTATTGTATACCTTACTCTATATACCTTTTTTTGTGTAAATAACCCTGTATTGAAAGATGGCTGGAAAACCAGTGCTTTGGTACTGACAAAATAGTTATCCAGCAGAAAAAAACATATTTACCAAAATTAAATGTAACCATAAATACATAAATGAATGGAGGAAACCTGGTTTGTTTTGTTTATATAGCAATATCTAAGGGTTAATTTAGGTCTCACTAACGCGATTACACACACGTACTCGGCACACCATTCTCCTGGAAGACGTGCTCAGTCTCAGAAAGCTGAGTCCACTGCAGGATTGGTTGGTTGCTGCGTTTTTACGTCTTGGCAACATCTAAGGTCATATTATCAGGACGGGGCTAGTGTAAGGTGTCTGCATGTTGAAAGTTTTTTTCTCTATGAGCTGCTCACAGTGACCTGATATTTCCTTGAAATAAAGACACGTGGATGTGTGTGGCGCGGAGGCCATGTAAACACCACATGCAGGTTAATTACACCGAGACCCACAGCATTGACTGGCCGGGTGATGGGGCGGCGGGGGTGGGCTGGGCGGTGGGGCAGCGGGGAGGCGGGGATATGGGGCGGCGGGATGCGGGGAGACGGGGAGGCAGGGCGGCGCAGAGGCGGGGCGGCAGGGAGGCAGGGCGGCGCAGAGGCGGGGAGAAGGGGCGGCGGGGATGCGGGGATGCGGGGATGCGGGGCGGGGAGGCGGCGGGGCGGCGGGGAGGCGGGGCGGGGTGGCGGGGAGACGTGGCGGGGAGACGGGGCGGGGAGGCGGCAGGGCAGCGGGGCGGCGGGGCGGTGGGGAGGCTGGGAGGCGGGGCGGGGAGACGGGGCGGGGAGGCGGGGAGACGGGGTGGGGAGGCGGGGAGACGGGGAGGCGAAGCGGGGGGAGACGGGGTGGCGAAGCGGGGCAGAGGGGTGGCGAACACACACTCCCTTTGCCTTTGTTTATATTCACATAACACATGCGAGTGTTGTTGCCACTTGGTGCAGCAAGTTCGGACCAACTAATCATAAAGCTGCACCTCCCCCAACCCTCACCCCTCGCCCTCAGAGCAAATGTATCTAGGACTCACAAGACCATGTATTATTATAATCAGAATATGTGAATTTACATTTGCATAAGTATAACCCGGGTGATGGGATTATTTCAAATGAGCCGAAGCTGCAGGCTGAGAGTGAGACCAATTTAAAATCACTCCACACACCCAACATAAGGTATGAGAGCGCCCCAACCGACGAACCTGAGTAATGGCGACTTTTTCGTATACTACTACGCCAATACGCCACTCAATCAGAACACACAGCGGCAGACGGCAAGGCGTTTATCTTAAGCCCCTGTCACACTATGCCGTATTGCGTCAGGATATGCCGACGTGTGTGATTTTTCGCCAACACGCTGGTGTACGCTGGTGTACGCTGGTGTACGCTGGTGTACGCTGGTGTACGCTGGTGTGTGCTGGTGTATGCTGGTGTTCGCTGGTGTACGCTGGTGTAGCTGGAGTACGCTGGTGTATGCCGGTGTATGCTGGTGTACGCTGAAGTATGCTGGTGTACGCTGGTATATGCTGGTGTACGATGATATACGCTGGTGTACGCTGGTGTACGCTGGTGTACGCTGGTGTACGCTGGTGAACACTGGTGTATGCTGGTGTACGCCGGTGTACGCCGGTGTATTCAGGTGTATGCTGGTGTACGCAGGTGTACGCTGCTGTACGCTGGTGAATGCTGGTGTACGCTGGTGTATGCTGGTGTACACTGATGTATGCTGGTGTATGCTGGTGAGCACTGGTGTACGCTGGTGTCTGCTGGTGCACTGGTGTATGCTGGTGTATGCTGAGACAAGTTATGGGTACGTTTGGCATAAGTAGTATTCGTTAGCAGCCCACTGGTGTATGCTGAGATAAGTTATGGGTAAGTTTGGCATAAGTAGTATTTTTTGGCATGTTCAAAGTTCCGCCGTATGACAGCGTGTGTCACATACATCGGCATACTCTGACGCAATACGGCATAGTGTGACAGGGACTTTAGCATATCCCCTGATTCTATGCGCTGCACTCTGGACTTAGGGAGCTTCCAAGGTTAGGATTTGAGTATGTTGCTGACGCAAAGATCGTGCGCAAAGTTTTAAAGGGAACACAGTGAAATCATTTAAAAAATCATTCTCAAATCAGACAGGTTGGCCGAATGAGTTGAGCATCTGTCTCCCGCTTTAGTGGATCATGGGAATCGAACTGATTGGGTCGAACCCTGGTTGAGTCAAAGGAATGACTTTAAAAATTGATACTTGTAGCTTACTAGCAAGGCGCTCGGCATTATTAGAATAGGGCCAGGACTGGTTGGCTCAGTGTCAGGATAATGTGACTGAGGTGCGATATCCTGGTGCTGGTGGCCTGGTCTCCCAGTGGGGCAGCACTATTACTAGTAGTAGGTCACCATGAGTGCTCACTGTCACAAGTCGGTACGCGTCGTGATATGACCTTAGATGTCGCCAGAATGTAAAACTCCAACATCCAACAACCAACTATTGCAGTTCAATGACGACAACATAATGCTATGACCTTAGATGTTGCCAGGATGTAAACCCCAACAAACAAACCATTCTCAAATCGGGTTAATTTTAGACACGCGAGTGGCGCTCGGGGCGAGTTCCGGGGGTTGCATTCATAAAAAGCCGGAGTGCATGTCGGGCGCTACCGGAAGTGTCCTATTGCAGGGTGCGCAGAGAGTTGCGCAGTGGTCTAAAACAGCGTGTGCATTGATAAGTGTCACTAACATTATAAATGGGCCAAGGAATCATGCACGCCACGTGCATATATGCATGGATTTAACCCTCTAGTAACCAATGTATCACATACGATACAAACATTTCCTGACCGCCATAGCCAAACCATCTGTTATTAATTTACCCTTTTACAACCATAGTACCATCTACGATATAGCTGTAGTTCTACGGTATTATGGTTATAAAAGGGTTTTTTTTTGTTTGTTTTTTCTTGAAGATTTATACTGCCTATTATGGATAAGCTGAATAGACTTGTTTTCACCATTAGACAGTTTGTTGATATAAAGCCAGAGCCTACACTTTTATCGACTCAAGGGATTTTGAACCTCCCACACCACATAGACATGGTATGAGCGCAACTGGACTTTGATGACGCTGTAAGTTATCCACAGCAGTGGAAATCCAAATTGGCAGAGGTCGGGGGCATGGGGAATCGAACCACCAACCTTCAGATTAGGAGTCTGACCTAGAAAAAAGTCAGACACTCTAACCACTCCACCACAGAGAACACCACATTAATAACGGTAAATTAATAACGGATGGTTTGGCTGTGGTGATCAGGAAATATTTGTATCATATGTGATACTTTGGTTACTAGAGGGTTAAACTACACAATGTGTTTACTGTGCACTTCTGTTCAAATATGAGAGAGACGAGAGAGGGACGATTTACTTGTGACCCAGGGAACGCCCATAGGTGCCATTGTAATTGCTCTGAAATAAGAGACAGAGCTAGAGAGAGGAGAGGAGCGGGGAGAGAGAAGACAACAAAAAGTGGGCTGTGAGGGAAAAAAAGAGTTTGCCGGAAGCCTGGGAGGATTTACACTCTGTGCATTCCGGATGAGAGGAGAAAGGGTAGCTGGGGTAGGTAGTGGTGTGTGGGTGTGGATGTGTGTGGGTGTGTGGGGGCGTGGGGAGTGGTGTTCCAGGTGTGTGGGTGTGTGGGTGTGTGGGTGTGTGGGTGTGTGGGTGTGTGGGTGGTGTGGGGTGGGTGGGTGTGTGGGGTGTGTGGGTGGGTGTATGGGTGTATGTGTGCCGGTGTGTGAGTGTGTGGGGGATGTGGGTGTGTGGGTGTGGGAGTTGGTGGGTGTGTGGGTTTGTGGGTGGGTGGTGTGAGGGTGTAGGGGTTTGTGGGGGTGTACGTGTGTGGGTTTATAGGTGTGTGGATGTGTGGGTGTGTGAGTGTGTGGATGTGTGGGTGTGTATGTGGGTGTGTGGGTGAGTGGATTTGTGTGTGTGGCGAGGTATGTGGGTGCGCGAGTGTGTGGGTGTGTGAATGTGTGTGGGTGAGTGTGTGAGTGAGTGTGTGGGTGTGTGGATGTGTGAGTGTGAGGGAGTGTGACTGTGAGAGAGTGTGTGGGTGTGTGCATGGGTGGATGTGTGTGTGTGGGTGAGTGGGTGTGGGTTGATGGGTGTGTTATGTGTGACGGGTGTGTGTGCTCGGTGTGAGGTGGGTGTGAGAGGTGTGTGTGCTCAGTGTGAGCGGAGAGTACGAGGCGTGTGAGAGGTGTGAGGTGGGTGTGATGGGATGTGTGTTCATTGTGAGGCTGATGTGAGAGGTGTGTGTCTAGTGTGAGGTGGGTATGAGGTGTGTGTCCTCACTGTGAGGTGGGTGTTAGAATTGTGTGTGTGAAAGGTGTGAGGGGTATGTGTGCTCCGGATGAAGCAAGTGTGAGGGGGGCGCGCATGCTCAGATATCAAATGCGCCGATGTTGCCTTCCGGCACCTTACAGCCTACGCTGAGCACACTCACAGATGCGCACGCACCCCAGGTTGCCCTTATTGCATTACCAACAAGTGATTGATAAAGGACAATTAGTCATTATCAGTGTCTTTGAGTGCTGGAATTGCCTTGTTTTCCCGCAGAAAGGCGAGCCATAGAGAAGAAGGTGAATGTGAACAGCACTATGAACAGCCCCAAGCACCATTTAGACCAATAAATTAGGCCGCTGCTTGCCACTTCCTACCGGAATGTGTGGGAGGAGGCCCGGGAGGAGCCCCCGGGCTCTACAAGTCTTAGCGAGGCCTGGGTGGTGTGTGTGTTATGTGTGTTGTGTGCGTGTTGTCTGTGATGCGTAAGAGACCGGCTAAAGTTGTCAACATGTATTTGGTTGTACAAAGCATACAAAAGAAGCTGATGCTGGCAGTAAAGCAAAACTTGTATCGTTTAACAAAATGTTGATATTTATGTGCTATGTGAATACATTATATTAATATTATTAATGAAGTGCCGGTAGTGTCTCATCCACCAAACCCTACTATCGTCCAATCTGCTGGCGGCAGCAGCCTGGCTCAATTAGGTTTCTGCACCGGGAGGGAAACTCACACCGAGCAGCTGCCGAGCCAGAGTGAACTCCAGTATCACTATCACTCCCATGGAAAATTTGACCATAGGAAATCAATGGTAGGCTAGAAATGTTGACCAGCCAGAGGTAATGTTCTCAACCAATATTTGTGTCTGTGTTATGTGTCATGGAGTGTCAAATAATCCGTGGTTTGTTTTTTTAGTCAGACATTAGTTTATTAAGTCGGGGAATTTTCATTCATGGAGAATTTGTCTTCCTCATTCCATTGTTCCTTGCTGTATCCTTCTGATGCTCAATGCCAGGTTATTTTATTTGTTGTTATTGTTGGTACATTAGTTGTTTAAGCAGGGGGAATATCAGTCGCATACGACTGGTCTTCCTCATCCCACTGCTCCTTGCCCTATCCTAATAATGCCAAGCGTCTGGCGAGGAAGCAACAAGTATCAATTTTTAAGTCATTGGTTTGACTCGACCAGGATTCGAACCCACGATCCCACGATCTACCAACACGGGAGACAGACGCTCTAACTCATTCGGCCACTTGTAGTGACAAATATCAATTTTTAAGTTATTGTTTGATTTGACCAGGGTTTGAACCTGGGAGTTCAAATCCAATAATCTACCTAAACTAATTCAGCCGCCCTGTCAGGATATGTAGTAAAATGTTAATATGCACTACTTTTGGTGGTTGGGGGGGGGGATCTGAACAAGTTGTACTCTTTGTACTATCATGAAAATATTGGCAACTTTGGATAACTTCTAATCATGTTGATGATGTTCATCAAAGTTCCATCCCCCTAAAGGAGCCACCAACGAGAAGCAGTAGGAAAGTGCTGGAGCTTTTCTTACAAGTCTTCGGAGGCACTTGATTAGAATCAGCACAGCAGCATGCTATGGTGTCAGAGTTTTGGCACATGTTTGACCAAATTAATTTAGCAAAATCTAAAAAATTAGCCATTTAAAATCAAAGTGATTTCAAGCTACAGTATAGTGCGTAATAATGATCAGCCTAATGTATTTATCTAAAAAGAAATGTCAGAAACTCTTAACCATCGGACGATGAAACTTTAATACCAAGAAGCAACGATAATTATTTGACTTGCTATTAAAAAAAAGAATTATTTAATTATGTCCGTCGTAACATGGAACCAAATATATGGTACCCAGTTTGTTTTATTTAACGACGCGTCTAGAGCACGTTGATTTTTATCATCAACTATTGGACATCAAACAGAGAACGACCCATGTACATACATTTACATTACATATATAATGAGACTGTCTCAAAAGGTGCTAAGCAATATGGGACAAAACTTTGTCCATTGTAATGATCAACATACTATCTGTTTATGCATTTGCTCAGGATAAACTGATTTGTTTTTTTTACATGGTGTTTAATTATCCCAATAGAATACATATTGATTTGAAGCAAATGTCCTTGTTTTTTCAGTGTAAGCGTTTCTGTGCTGTTTTGTGTCAATCATTACAATGGACAAAAAAAAAGAAGAGATCACCTTTTGAAACAGGCTCATATCCTATTATGGATATAAGAGGCAAGGGAACAGCCTATAACTACACGTGCGCAATCAATCTAAGTAATGCAATACAATGGTGACTAATAAAAGCGTATTGAATCAATCGCATACAAAACATGGACGCGTATAAACAAGCCTTGCCGGCATTAACCCCCACCACCCCGGTGTGCTTCCATCGATCCCGGCACGTGCAAACACCGCCCGCCTTAACCCTCTACCTCCCGCCCCCCGCCCCAGCCACTTCCCCCCGCCCCCCGCCATCCCCACTCCCCCCAGGCAGGGCCTGCCCGCCGGCTTGCTTGACGGCCTGCCTGCACTCGCGCCCCCACCCGACCGATGGCGCCACCTACCGCTCACCAGATGGCAGCGCGCGGTCGCAGATCCATCACGTGACCAATCACATGACCGATCACGTGGGCTTCCGTAACTTGTTAGTGCGTCGAATCGGAGTCGGGTCCGGGCCCGGCCCGCCGGGGCGGCGTCCGGCGCTCGTTGTCCCGCAATTCGGCGACGGAGCCCGGCGAAATGGGCCCCCGCCCCCGCCGCCCCGGGAAGATGGCGGACCTCGTTAGGTGGGAGAGCATCGACTCCCAAACCAAACTCCCTCGATTTGTGATATATATATAATATATGTGTATATAAAATATCGAGCGCCTGGCTAGGAGTAGGAATCAACAAGTATCAATTGTTAAGTCATTGGTTTGACTTAACCAAGGTTCAAACCCATGTGTTCGAATCCCACCATCTAAGAAAACGAGTGACGGACGCTCAATTCAATCGACCATCCCGTCTGGTCTCTCTCTTCAAGATCTGTGTATATATATACGCACACAAAATCCATATGTACTATGCATGTGGAAGGGGGATATACCACAAATCAGGGAGTTATATATATATATATGTCCCACATATGTCCCAAACATGCAGCTGTAGGGTGAAGCGACTGCACCCTACATCTGCATGTTTGGGACATATGTGGGATATATATATATATATATATATAAATATATATACATACATAATTATTTACATCTACATATACAAATATCCACAAATATGCATATATATCTGGATGTTTTTTTTAAATAATTAAAACAAACAAACAAAATTTGGGCGGCCGATATGGGAGCTGGCTGGACATGGTTAGTGTAGTGGGGACCCGTTGAGAACGCAACCAGTCTTAAAACACCGATTCAATACAGTATGAATTATTAGAAATGTTCCTACAACCTCCGTTGATTTATTATACTTGCATAATTCATACACAACACATACATACATAACACAGCTCCTCCAGAAGCAGGGTTCTCTTCGGCGGAGGCGACGGCGAAATTCAGTACCTCTGTGTGTGTGTGGTGGGGTGGTGTTTGTGCAGATTCCATCAGCAGACGACTTTTGTCGGCGGTGTGCTGGCGAAGCGGGTCCTGGCCGTGGCGCGGTGATGGATCATTGCGGTGCGCTGGTTACCTGGGTAACGGTTACGTGGTAACGGCAGGCCGGTAATAAGCGCACCGGACGCCCGGGCGGTGGCCCCTGCCCCCCGCCCTCCCCCCACCCCTCCCTCCCACCCTCCTTCTAGCCCTCCCTCACGCCCGCCCTCCCGCCCTCCCACCCTCCCACCCCGCCTCACACCCTCCCTCACGCCCTCCCGCCCGCCCTCCCTCCCGCCCTCCCTCCAGCCCTCCCCCAGGATCACCCCGGAGCCAGCCCTCGTCCAGGACTTAATTGCCGGCTCTATCATCAACTTCCTTAATTGTTTCTAGTTTTGTTCAATTTAATAGGTCACGGGGTCAGACAGCACATGTTTCTGTTTCAGCCTCCTATTTTTTAATTCTTGTCTCTTCTTTTTTCTTCCCCTTTTTCTCTCTTTGTTTTTCTTGTTCATTCTCCAGACACAAAGATCGCGGTGGCTGAATCTGTAAAGCGCAAGTTTCCCGTATGGAAAGTAGGGATTTTGAATCCCAGCCGAGTCAAACCTGGCTTATTAAATTGATGCTTGTTTGCTACCTAGCCTGGCACTTGGCATTAATAGTATATGACAAGGACTGGTTAGCACAGTGTCAGGATAATGTGACTGAGTGAGATATCAGGTCATGGTGCTGGTGGCCTGGTCTCCCGGTAGGGCAGCACCATGAGTGCACACTTTCAGAAGTCTGTAGTCGTCCTGATATGACCTTAGATGTTGCTAGGTTGAAAAACAACAACAAACAACATTACGCAGAGAGGTTTGGCTTTTAAATAGCTATCATTAACTGTAGTGGAGATATGCTAATATTAATAAGATTATGAGAGGTGGGGATCAAAGTTTGGGAGGAATAATGTGTTATGTAATCTATTATGTGAATATGAATATGAAAGGTGCTCATAGCATTTCTAGGCACTTTTCCCTGCCAATAATCTACACCTGGCATTCCTCGTTTGTCACTACCAACCACTCGTGCCCTTACTCATTCAGATCAAAATATAAATGCATATATTATCACTATAAATGTCTATATATGTAATATATGTTCATACATCTACATATGTGTATGCTTATGGAGATATCAGACAAATTCACAATTTGTTTTTGAAAATGGCCCAGGTAGGGTGAGGCATAGGTCATTGCTTTGGCGGTGTGAGTGGGGTGGGACGGGGACGAGGGAGATCTATGTCCAGAAGGGAACCACAATTCATAATACAATCAGGAAAGACATATATTTTCAGGATGACACAAACTTTGCTTTGCTTAACATGGATATATATATAGATATGAT
Organism: Branchipolynoe longqiensis; assembly: GCA_030323885.1. NCBI lineage: Eukaryota > Metazoa > Annelida > Polychaeta > Phyllodocida > Polynoidae > Branchipolynoe > Branchipolynoe longqiensis. The sequence goes on from CM059186.1 coordinate 105,972,602, forward strand.
GGACAATACAATATACAACTATGAATGCTATGGGAACATATGAGCCAGGCCCATTTCTTTTGTACACGTCCCGTGGAGCAGGTAAATAAAACATTGTAGTAAGTAAGTGAAAATAGCTGTTTCTCATAGTAAACATGTTCAGTTATCTGGAGAAAAAACCCAGCATATAATCTCGTATCATTTTTGTGTATTGCGTGTTTGCGTGTAAGGTTATTTTTATCACAAAGTAAGCTCTGTCAGATACTAGGTGTTTGTTATGTTCACTTCATATCAGGACTATATTAGTTTATTATGAACCCTTTCTTGCTGTTATATTAAGAGAACAGGGTAACCATGATAGACATAGCCTAGGATTGGGTTAAAGATGAAAAACAAATCAGTAGCAAGACATAATGAAGGGTAAATTCTTTGATGGTTTTGTTCTTTGTCTGTACACTACAAAATAGGCCAACTTTAAAATACTCTCAAGTTAAGAAAGCAACTTAAAAATGAAGTTGCGATTTTAAAAGATGTGGTGATATGTATCATTATGATAGACCAAATCACTGGACTGCTAATTTATGTGATGTATAGCGCATCATACGAGTATAAATGCTAAGGGAACATATATACTTTGCCACTTCCTCCATCGATGCATCGGTGGAGTTCCCCTCCCCAGTGTAATGATGCGATTAAGAACCGACTACACACGTTGATGTCCTGTTGCTTAATGACTTTATTACGGTGCCTCCCAGTCTGCGCTGGTTGCCCATTCGCTGGTCCCGGCCCACTGGCTCCCGGTGTCGTGTCTTAGTACATGCATAACATCTTCCTTTCAAACAATAAAAGAACAACATGGAAAGTAGCGAATTAAAACAATGCAATAAAAATAGACAAGGGTTAAAGTTTTGTTAATGTCCAGTTTAAGTTTCCTGTCAGTCTCTGGCTTTCATGGCATACACACCTAGCCTTATCTCCCTTTCAATAAAAGTGTCCAGTATTAACACAATGGATAACCTACATACATTTGTATTGGTTATGTTTTAATATGGCTGATATGAGCATGCATATGTCTCGATCCATTTCACCTATTCAGCTATTACGTGCATTCTACCTGTGCTTCTGGAACAATTCTCAGCAGCACGTAGTGTGAATATTTTTAGTGTCCGTTTTACACTGCAACATATCTTAATACACAAGAAATTGTATAACATATGTTATATAATATGACTCAACACTAACACACTAATACAATTTAATGTGGGAACGGCTACTGCTATCTCGTTTTCAGCCTGTTGTGCTGATTACGTAGTTTAAAATACAACGCTTTGATTATATTAATTGCCATAGATTTTCCTTCCTTCAAGTAGCTCATTAGCGCAATTTGACAACTTTGCTGATAAGTCTGTTGGGTTTGTCGGCTTCTATTGATAACCGAGTCTACTCACAGGTTTTACTTCTCGGCCGTGTCGGGTTACATAGTTATTTTGTGCCTTATCTCGCTTATCCGGTCATTTGCTTTGGTGGCCTGCTGGAGCTGGGCCTGTCTGTTGGATTTTGATTGTTTCATGTTTCGTCGGGAATATATGTTTTCGGTTTCTTTTCACTGTGAGATTGTTTCGATTTCTTATTTTCTAGTTTCGTGTCTTTTCGTCGATTGTATTAGTTATGACCCCTGAGGGCCATTTTCCTTTGTGTGTGATGTAGCGAATGTGTTCTCCGATTTTTACATGTTTGTGCTGTTTTCCTGCATGTCAGTCATAGAATTTCTTTTGGTTTTGTTGAATTTTCTTAATCTGACTGTCTTTTACCTTTTTTATCTCTGGTTTTAACTATACTGTTAATCTTGGTAATTTTGACCACAATTTTCGACTCATCAACAGCTGAGTGGGTGATGCGTTAACTTCTGACAAAGGCGTATTTCTGAAATTTAGCAAAAATAAATTGTAGTCCTTTGACTGGTGCATAGCTTTATTTTTCATTGTTTTTACTGTCTTTCAGCTTGGCCATTGCTTTGCGGGTAGTGTGGGCTCGAGAACGTTACTGTAAATTCATATTCTTTTGCGAAGCTCCTGTATTCAGAACTAGCAAATTGTGGACCATTGTCTGAAACCACTACCGGCGGAATGCCGTGCCTGCTGAATGTCTGTTTCATGGCTAATATTACTGCTTTGCTTGTTGTTGTTTGTAATTCAATAACCTCCGGGTTTTTCAAAAAGTAATCCACTATCAGCAAATAGTCCTGATTACCCATTTGAAATAAGTTGGCACCTATTTTGCTGAATGGTAAGCATGGTATTTCGTGTGACTGTAGGGGTTTACTGTCCAGTTTGTTTCAATATTGTTGACATAGACTGCATGTTGTTTTTATGTCTTCTAGCTGTGTTTGCATGCCTGGCCAGAAAACATGTTCCCTAGCTAACCTCTTACTTTTGATTAATCCTTGATGTTTTTCATGTAATTTCATTCGTATTGTTTTTTTGTAGTTGTTTCAGTATGATTAGCCTGTTGCCTTTTAGCAGTATGTTATCACATTTAGTTATCTCATGCCGAAACGTGTGAAATTGTGTTGTGCATTTAGCAGATATAGAAGCATCCTCCTGAAGGGTGATTTCTTTTGTTACGCCGTATAAACAGAGTATCGGTGCATGTGTTATCATGTGCTTTAATTTGTCAAATGCATTTTGATGTTCCAATTGCCAGTGCCATGCTGTTTCTTTGTTTGTTAGTATGCGTAGCAGTTTTGTTATTTCTGCTAGGTTAGGTAGGAATTTTGCAACGTATGCTATCATGCTTAAGAATCACTGTACTGCTTGTTTGTTAGTGGGAGTGGGCATGTCAGTGATTGCTTGGACTCTCTCATTGTTGGGTTTGATCCCTTTCACTGAAATAACATGACCAACATACTCTACGCTGGTCTGACATATGCTGGATTTATCAGGATTTAGTCTCAAGTTTACTTGCGTGGCCCACTCAAGGAGAGCTTGGAGATTGTCATTGTTTTCCTGTACCTTTTTACCATAGACCAATATGTCATCCATTATAACATTTACACCCTCTAAATCATGTAGAATATGGTTCATTTCATAGATGAATATGTCACCTCTGTCTTAATGCCGAATGGTAACCTTGTATACCTGAACCTCCCCCATGGGGTATTGAAGGTGCATAATTTTGAGCTCTCAGTGTCAAGTTGGATCTGTGAATAGCCGCGTTTAGCGTCGATGACCGAAAAGTATTTTGACCCTTCTAGTTTTGAAACAACTTCGACTATAGTTCTCGTGGGATATGGTCCCCACTTTATAGCTTTATATAGTTTGGTAGGATCCAAACATACCCAAATTTTGTCTTGTTTCTTGACTATGGTAATAGGGGTAGGTTCAGTTTCCTCTACTATTACTCCTAAATTAATCATTCTGTCCAATTCCTCACACACTTTAGTTTCGATAGCATGAGGAATTCCTCTAGGAGGATCGATTACGCATTGAACATTGTTATCTATATGGATTTTACCCTAGACTTTGATAGTTCTTAAACCAGTGAATACCATCGTGAAATGTCTTTACCATTTGATGTGCTTCATTGCTGTCTCCGCCATCCTCCAACGATGCTGTCAATACGTGACAGGATGCGCAACCGAATGCGTGCATCCTTGCAGAGGATGGGACATCCACTTTCAATAACCTGGAAACGCAGCCCCTGATCCTGTACCTGAAGTGTAGTTTCGCCTCTTGGGTTGATTCTCTGTCCTGAGTACGTGACCAAAGGACATCTGGTCAACTCAGCCTTGTCGAGTTTCTTGAACACATCCATAGGAATGATGTTTGCCTCGGAACCAGTGTCTAACTTAAAGTTGACATCCATTGTCCCAATTGGAATGTCAGCGAACCACATGTCAGCTGATTTGTTGTCATCAGTTGATATTGCTCCTATGAACAGGTCCTCCTCTGGCTGCTCGGACTGCCACTCCTCCATGCCATCATTGTCATTGACCCTAATTACGTTTATGGTCGTCGTCTTGCTATGGCATACTCTTGCAAAGTGGCTGATCTTCTTGCATCCGGAACATGCCTTGCCTTTGGCAGGACATGCGTCGCAATTGCACCTGTGGGATTATCCATCATCATCATCATCATGCTGTCGGTCGCGATGCGACAAAGACTGCTTTCATTACTTGACTGCCGCTCATTACTTGACTGCCGCTCATTACTTGACTGCCCGGAGGGATTATCCACACCAACCACAATCCATACATGTGCCGGTGTTTTTGTTTTTCTGCTTGCGTCCCTATCTGGCAGGTGGCCACTGCTGTTGTTGTCCCATCACCCATGGCGCCTGTTGTGTCATTTCGTAGCCCGGTATGGCATCCACTGCATACTCAGAGCTACTAGGGCCAGCCAGTTGTTTCGGCTGATGTTCGCTCATCCTGCACATCTCCTCGCACAGCTAGAGTGACAGCCTGGGAGTTTGAAGCAGAGGGTCCCTGAGGGTATTGCATGTAATACCGCTTACCAACCTGTCACACATGAGTGATTCCTCTAAATCACCGTACTGGCAATGTTTTGTACCTCCCAGATGTATGCATCCATGTTCTCCTGTCCATGATTGTACATATTGAATCTCTACCTTGTCACCATAATGTTCATTCTCCCTTTGCAATATATGAGGAAAGCTTCCCTCAGCGGAGCAACTTTGTCCACCTCTCCCGCAGCAAAGGTCATGGACTGGTGGAGTTTCTGCGTCTCCGCACCGGAGACATGGAGAAACGCACAGCATTGTACTTTGTTGCTCTGACTAAGAACTCCTGCTGTGGTGGCATAAATGCTGTGAGCATATATCCAGGCCTTCTGACACCATGTAATGATGGGATTAAGAACCGACTGCACACATTGACAGTTGCTTAATGACTTTACTATGGGTACCTCCCAGTCTGCGCTGGTTGCCATTCGCTGGTCCCAGCCCACTGGCTCCCGGTGTCTCTTGTCTTAGTACATACATAATACCCAGCTGTCAGGCAGTTGTATACGGGTGGCCCCCACTTGCGCCACACACACTGGATGCATTTTTTTGATGTTAGGTTATTTGTGTACTTCTAATTTATATTTATATATATATATGCTATATAATCGAGTAGGTGAATATATATTTATAGCAAAGATACTGACTTATTTTATTAGCCAGCTTATGTGAGGATAAATGTGATGCATAATGTATTATGCGAGTAGAAAGATATGTAAGGGAATTATTATTATATTGCTATGCTCTATAAGATTCAACACTTTACCGGTGCCGCCACCTTCAGTCCACCTCACCTCCACCGGATGTTAACTAACAAGTGTCAGTCGCATTGGAAGATTCTTTCTGTATATGAGTCAGGATCACGAAAAGAGGCCAATTGGGGGAAGTTGTTGGCGTCGATCATTGGATGTCGGTGTCGATCAGCATACTTATAGTTTAGCATTGACAGAGGTGTTGCAAAGTCCTTAAATTTATCCTGAATGTAAAGGTAGAGAAAATACAACAACCTTATTTGTTTCTAGGATAATTTAATATAAAACAAAGAAATGCACGACACTTTAAGAATTGCGATGCCGACATCTGTTAAAGTTGTCGGCGTCGATCATTGGATGTCGGCGTCGATCGGCATACTTACAGTTTGGCATTGACAGAGGTGTTGCAAAGTCCTTAAATTTATCCTGAATGTAAAGGTAGAGAAAATACAGCAACCTTATTTGTTTCTAGGATAATTTAATATAAAACAAAGGAATGCACTACACTTTAAGAATTGCGATGCCGATATCTTAAATATACCATCAATTGTCCCATTTTCGTGAGGCTGACTCATATATGCGTGATGCATAACGGATTATACTAGTATAAATGCTAGGGAAACATACATATCACTATTATTCCTCCATAGGCGCCGTGGTGGAGTGGCCCCCTCCCCCAGCTGGTGGGGTAATTGAATACGGGTGCCCACCACGCGCCGCGCACACCGGAGGAATAATATTAGCTAGATAATATTAGCTGTATGTATATGTAGTGTATATATACATACACAATAGCTGTATATATACATATATACATATATACATATATACATATATATGTGCGCGATTGACAATGGTCTACATCCGGTGGAGGCGAGGAGGCCGCATGTGGTGCCACTGGTACAGTGTTGGGTTTTCCGGAGTATAGACATAATAATAATAACTTCCTAGCCTGGTGCTTGGCATTATTAGGATAGGGCAAGGACTGGTTGGTTCAGTGTTAGGATAATGTGACTGAGTGGGATATCAGGTCATGGTGCTGGCAGCCTGGTTTCCCAGTGGGGCAGCACTATAAAGTCGCCATGAGTGCGCACTGTCAAAAGTCGATACCCATGCTGATATGACCTTAGATGTTGCTAGGATGTAAAACAAGAACAAACAAAGAAACCTTATTTATCTTTATAGAGTACCTCTCTAACCGACCACCTCCAGAGATCGACCACTCCTCTATGTCGATCGCTTTATTTGGGTCCAAACAATACCATTGTAAGGCTATTCTAACTCCCTAAGCCAACCACCTCCCTAAATGGACCACTTAAAATCGATCCCATGGTCGGTCGATTTAGAGAGGGTTTACTGTACTCGAATAATTCATTATACAGCACATATATGTACATATATACATAATTGTGTAGATATGTATATATATATATATATATATATATATGCATATATGTATATATATGTGTATATATGTATCTATAGGAGTGGCTACAAATAATCAAGAGACAAGAGGGGGTAAATGGATTGGCAACTTTTTATACATATATATCGACCAATGGCTTGGAATACCCATACCGGTAATAACATAAAATTGAAAAACAAGCGAGTGGGGCGGGGGAGGCGGTCCGGCAGCATATATATAGTCCACGCAGGACCGAAGCACCGCCGGAAGCGGCTCGGAGCGAATGGCATAGTGCCAGCGGATCTATAGACCATTTCGTAATAATCGGTTGGTATATAGCAAGCATGAGAATAATTATTTTCCGCCTACCTATACTCGCATAATTCCTTATACACCTTATATACAGTCAAATCTCTAAATCGACCGACCTTGGGACATACTTGAAGTGGTCGGTTTAGGGAGTTAAAATATGGTTACAATGGTATTGTTAGGACTCAAATAAAGTGATCGATATAGAGGAGTGATCGATCTCTGGAGGTGGTCGGTTAGAGAGGTTTATCTGTGGAGGTGGTCGGTTAGAGAGGTTTACAGTAAAACCTTTCTAATAGCCTTGTCACACTACGACGCTTCTCTCCAACGCGTGTCGACATGTGTCATTTTTTGCCGAAATGTCGGGAAACGTTAGGGGGATGTTATGCAAACGTCGGTACACGTCGGTACACTATCCTAGACGTTGACAGTCACCAGAGGACATCGGCGAGCGTAGCAGGTCGCTAGACGACCTACAACGCGCGTAAACGTCTGGATACTCACGTTCTGAGAATGTTAGGAGAAAGTCAATATGCGTCAAAAGCGCGTTACAAGAACGCTGGTCGAATGACGATGAACGTTGGCGGTTTTTCGCAAAACTATGTGTCTGTTTCTGTTTCTCTGTGTCTTTCTGTGTGTCTGTGTGTCTCTGTGTGTGTATGTGTGTGTCTGTGTGTCTGTGTGTGTCAGTGTGTGTGTCTGTGTGTGTCTGTGTTTATGTGTGTGTGTCTGTGTGTATGTGTCTGTGTGTCTGTGTATGTGTATGTGTGTCTGTGTATGTGTGTGTCTGTGTGTATGTGTGTATCTGTGTGTATGTGTGTCTGTGTATGTGTGTCTGTTTATGTGTGTATGTGTGTCTGTGTATGTGTGTGTGGCTGTGTATGTCTGTGTGTATGTGTGTGTCTGTGTGTCTGTATGTGTGTCTGTTTCTGTGTGTATGTGTGTCTGTGTATGTGTGTGTGTCTGTGTGTGTCTGTGTCTGTCTGTGTGCCTATTTCTGTGTGTATGTGTGTCTGTGTATGTCTGTCTGTCTGTGTGTGTATGTGTGTCTGTGTGTCTGTGTGCATATGTGTGTGTCTGGGTGTATGTGTGTGTGTCTGTGTGTCTGTGTGCATGTGCGTGTCTGTGTGTCTGTGTATGTGTGTCTGTGTCTGTGTGTATGTGTGTTTGTGTATGTGTGTGTATGAGTGTGTATGTGTGTGTGTCGGTGTGTGTCTGTGTGTGTATGAGTGTGTCTGTATGTCTGTGTGTATATGTGTGTGTGTCTGTGTGTGTATGTGTCTGTGTCTGTGTATCTGTGGCTGTTTCTGTGTGTAGGTGTGTGTATGTGTGTGTATGTGTGTGTCTGTGTGTCTGTGTGTGTATATGTGTGTATGTGTGTGTATCTGGGTGTGTGTATGTGTGTGTCTGTATGTGTGTTTGTATGTGTGTCTGTATGTATGTGTGTGTCTGTGTGTCGGTGTATGTGTGTCTGTTTCTGTGTGTATGTGTGTGTATCTGTGTGTCTGTGTGTGTATCTGAGTGTGTGTGTAAGTGTGTGTCTGTCTGTGTGTATGTGTGTCTGTATGTCTGTATGTGTGTATGTGTTTATGTGTGTATCTGTATATGTGTGTGTATCTGTGTGTGTGTATGTATGTTTTTTTCTGTGTCATACACATACACACAGATACACATACACACATACACACATACACACATACACACATACACACACATACAGACACATACAGACACACACACAGACAGACAGACACACACATACACACACATACACCCATACACACATATACACACACAGACACACAGAAACAGACACACATACACACACAGACAGACACACACAGACATACACACATACAGACACATACACACAGATACACCCACATACACACACATACACACACAGACACACAGAAACAGATACACATACACACACAGACACACAGAAACACACATACAGACACACATACAGACACACACGTCGAAACCCATTGGGCGCGCGCTAATAACACACTACTAACACGCTACTAACACGCTGCACTGCATCGAGTTTTCTCCCAAAACCGCCGAAAAGTTGGACTTGTCTCGACGCGTAGAAGTTATTTTGCGCGCTGGCGGCATGCCGGTGAGAAGCGTCATAGTGTGACAGGGCCATAACCGACCACCTCCACAGATCGACCATACAGTAAAACCTCCCTAACCGACCACCCCCACAGGTACACCACTCCCCCTATATATATATATACATACATACCCATGTATATAAATATATATAGTCCCGTGAGAGGTAGCGGTCTCCATACATGTGCACTTCCGGCTGCGCTTTCCCAACTTCCGGTTTAGGGACACACAGCCCCTGACGAGCACCCACTGGAGCGTTAATGCGTGCTCTTATGCAGAAAACCTTAATCACTGCGAGGGGTGTTCGTGTTTATGACCTCACACCCCAACAACCCCATACCCCACCCCACCCCACCCACACCAACACACGCGCACACACACACCCACCCACACAACCATCGCTTTTGTCCGCGCCACCACCGGCCGACGCCCGGCCTGTCATGTGACACGCCTCGTGTCACGTGACACACTCTGCGGGCCCTCTCCGGCCGGGCCGTAACCATGGTCCCCCTCCCCCCCCACACACAACCCACCACCCTCCCTCCCTCCCTCCTCCTACCCTCCCCCCAGCCACCCACCACCTTCAGCACCGCGTCCCCAATCCTGATGGCCGGCCCAGTGCCCACAACAATATCGCCAGCGTTCGATCCCATAATGCCACGCAAGCCGGAAGCCAATGTGGCGACCCCTGATGGCGAGAGGTCACCAGAGGTCAGACGTGATTGGTGTCTGGCACCAGTGCCACCATCTCGCGGGTCAGAGGTCAGCCAGCGTCCGGACTGCGGACGGAGCAAATTGCAGATGGCGCTCCCTGATGCCGAGCGTCATTGGCCCGCTGGGGGCGGCTAGGGGGAGGGCAGCAAGGGGGGAGGCAGGGGCGAGCTGGGGGCGAGGGGGGCGAGGGGGGCATGGCTGGGAGAGATGGCGTCTGCCGCCTCGATTTAAAAAAAAGTTAGATGAGAGACAGACGGCGCGTAATGACTGGGTATATACGGCGTGTGGGAGGAGGGGGAGGGGTGGGAAGGGGGGGGAGGAGAAGGGAGACGGGAAGGGTGGGGGAAAGGAGGGAAGAGGGATGGGGGAAGGAGGGGAAAGTAGGGGGAAGGGGGGGGGGGGGGTGGAGGGGTAGGAGAGGGAGGGTGGGGACGGGGAAGAGGTGAGGGATAGGGGGAGGAGGAGAGGGAAGACGGGGAGTGGGTGGGGGAAGAGGAGGGGAGGGGGAGGAGGAAGGAGAGGAAAGTGGGGGGAGGGAAAGGAGGAGGGGGATGGAGGGTGAGGAGGGGAGGGGGGATAGGGGTGGGGGAGGCGGATGGGAGGGGGTGCAGGCACGGTCTGAGAACGGAGCCTATTTGAAGGCATGAGTCTGGAAGGAATCACGCGGTCAATTATATGTGTGTCAATTCTTACACAACTGACGCTCACATAGTACAAAGAACGGTTTTACTAGTTGGACAGCCGTGGTACATACACTGTGCAGTTAGAGAGGTTAGATCCGCAGCCTTTGTATTAGTTCGTTTGTGACAGTCAATGGGGGACACAATTACACTTAAGAGAATTGGTGGGTGCGATTATATATTATAGTATATATATATATATATAAGCCAGCATTATGTGTATACATATATATATGCTGCTGGTTTCAGTAGTGCCGAGAGGGGGGGGGGACGAGTCGCACCCCTCGACCAGAATGAATGCAACATATATGGCATGTATATATTCACTTCAAGCATAGTACGAAGGATGCTTTCTGCCTATTAGGCACATTGGTTTTTGGTGGTGAGAGCAAATAATTGTTTATTTACCAACCCCAACCCCCACCCCCACCCCCGCAGCACAAAAGGTAAACATAGGCTATTGGGGGTGAGAGCAAATCAATTCCGTAGGCATCTTTTTGTAGTAGTCTGCACTGATCTCTCAGGCCAGAAGCCACATAGATAGGTATGCATGGATATGGTGATGGCAACAGGGAGTCTAGGTAGTGTAATGGTTTGCATGCAAGCCCCGAAATGGCAATATGTGGGGGTTCAAATCCAGCTCTAGGCGGAATGTTTTCTTTTCTCATCACCACGATGATGCATGTGAATAGTGCAGACAAGTAGAGCTACATACATGTGGCAAAAGGGTATTACTATTAGTTGTATTCCATGTGCTTACTTGCGTAAGAGATTGCGGTTAAACACAAAGTGCTACACTAATATGGTTTAAGCTTTGTTTGTTTGTTGTTGTTTTACCTCCTCTCAACATTTAAGGTCATATCAGAACGGGTACCGACTTGTGACAGTGCACACTCATGATGACTTTATAGTGCTGCCACACTGGGAGATCAGGCTGCCAGCACCATGATTTGATATCCCACTCAGTCACATTATCCTGACACTGAGCCAACCAGTCCTTGCCCTATCCTAATAATGCTGAGCGCCTGGCTAGGAAGTGACAAGTATCAATTTTTAAGTCATTGGTTTGACTCCACCAGGGTTCAAACCCATGATCCGATGGTCTACCAACACGGGAGACGGACGCTCTAACTCATTCTGCCTTCCCGTCTGGTTTGGTTTGAGCTGGTTAAAAGAAATGATATTCACACAATGGATTATATAGCACATATGTGTGTAATAAAATGGTTATGCTCATATTATTTTGCTACTGCGGGTGGCGACACGGTTATATAATAAGAAACTGAATGTAGTTAGTGCATGCATTACCACTAAGGTAGTCTGTATAGAGGAGTTGCTGTTTATGTGATGTATACCGCATTATATGAGTGTAAATTGTAGGGGAATATGTATTGTATTATTATTTCATATGCGTTTTGGCGGAGTGCCCCCCCCCCCCCCCATCATCTGTCGGGGCAATATATTCGGGTGGCCCCCTTCGGGCCTCACACACAGGAGGAATTGTATGTAGAACATATATACATTAAAGCCTCTCTAACCGACCATCTCCACAATTGACCACTCCCCTATATCGATCGCATTATTTGGGTTCCAATAATAGCATTGTAACCATATTCTAACTCCCTAAACCGACCACCTCCGTAAATTGACCAATTAAAGTCGGTGTCATGGTCGGTCGATTTAGATAGGTTTTACGGTATATACGTAAACACCAATACTCTCTCATACAGCAGCAGGACTGTACCGCCCCTAAGGGAGCCCGCGCCGACCGGCTAACCCACGGCGCCTGTCGGTGTGAGTTGCCGGCTATCTCGGCCTGACCAGCCTCCGCTCCCCGCCCCCAACCCGTGACCTCCGGGCCATGTCCTCAAGCCAGTCCGGGGAGCCAGCCCCCACCGAACCCGCCTCCGCCCGGCCCCGGCCCCGGCCCCGGCTTCACCCGCCCTGTCCCCGCTCCGGCCCTCCCCCACGCCCCCTCCTACTGTCCCCGACCCCGGCCCCGGGCCCAGCCCTATCCGCCCCGGCCCCAGCCGCCTCCCGGCCCCGCCTCCGCCCCCGTCCCGACCCCAGACCCGCCCTGCCCCAGTCCCCGCCCTCCCCGCCCCGTCTCCCGCCGTCCCCGCCCCATCCCCGTCCTCCTCCCCGGCCCCGCCCCGCCCAAGGGACCTGCCCCGCCGGGAGCCCCCGGTCCGCACCCCGGGGTGATTATCGTTGACCCGGGGACCCCTGAGTAAGCCGCGCTCAACCTGATGTAATTGTATGCGGCCCGGGCTCGTGCCCCGCTTCTCCCAGCGCGATAAATTCTATTACAAACCAATGGCCAAATCGGACGGTCCCTGCGTCGGATATAACCAGATTTACACTAACCTAATTCTGTGAATCATAACCATTTAGACTAAGTGCGTCTGCGTTATCTCTAACCCGCGCTCCCGGCTCCCCGGCGAGGGCGGGGCCGGGGCCGGGCGGTGAGGGGACGGCCTCCTCCCGGAGTCGGGGTTAGGGTCGAGCAGCTCACCAGGGGGCGCGATTTGAGCAACTCACCTTACAGGAATAATAGAAGAAAGACACGCATGAACACAGATAACCACCATATCTCAACCCATCTCCTCCAGGCTCGAGAAGTGCTGGCCGATGCTGGTTTGTAGCTGTTAAATCTCGTAGCTGCCGCATGTTACGTCGGTAGCTTGTTTTGTTTGTTTGTTGTTGTTTTACATCCTAGCAACATCTAATGTCATATCAGGACGGGTACCGACTTGTGACAGTACGCACTCATGGCAATTTTATAGTGCTGCCCCACTGGGAAATCAGGCCGCTGGCACCATGACCCGATATCCCACTCAGTCACATTATCCTGACACCAAGCTAACCAGCCCTTGCCCTATCCTAATAATGCCATGCACCAGGCTAGGAAGCGACAAGTATACAATTTTAAGTCATTGGTTTGACTCGACTGGGAACCGAACTCGCGAACTCCCAATCTTCCGCACGCGAGGCCTGTGCTCTACCGATTCGTCCACCGTGCCTGGTTACATTGGTAGCTGTTACATCTGGTGTCAAACAGTCGATTCACGATTGTGAGCATTGAAGCTGTTCAGATGTTTGCTTGTTTCGTTTGTTTGATTGTTGTTGTTTTGCATCCTAGCAAATTCTAAGATCATCCGTCCTGATAGGGATGGATCTAAGGTCACGCGTCCTGAAATGGCCTTAGATGTTGCCAGGACGTAAAATTCCAAAAAACGACCATCTAAAGCCATATCAAGACGGGCGACTTTGTAGCACTGCCCCACTGGGAGACCAGGTCACCAGGGCCGCGTTCAGGGTAAGTCTTGGCGACGTCTCGGCGATATCGCGGCAATACTTTTTGGGCTATTTGCATTCAGGGTGCGTCGCGGCGACATCTCGGCGATGCCTCCCTTTTCAGATAGGAGACAAAAAGCACCTCAAAAATGGCCGCCGTCTCCAGTGGTTTCAGCCTATCACGGCACAGCTTTCCCATTGCAAAGGGCCGCTGCCTATGGGGGCGGCCATTTTCGAGACAACCAACTGCTTTTGCAGTTCAGACTGGAGTGACGTCATGCCCATCTCCGAGGCGCCGCCGAGACGGACTCTGAACGCGGCCCAATATCCCACACAGTCACATTGTCCTGATGCTGCACTAAGCAGTCCTTGTTCTATCCTATTCATTTTGAGCACCAGGCAAGGTAGCGACAAGTATCAATTTTATACGTCATTGGTTTGACTCGGTTGGGAATCAAACTCCTGACCTTCTGCATGGGAAGTCTACGCTGTACCGATTCGGCCACCACGTCCGGTGGCAGCTGTTGAGAACATTGCTAATGTACCAGGACAGATTGAAACTTCCCTGTTGTGGAACTGTTAAGAACATGTCTAGTTATCACCTCAAGTCAAAGACTTACAGTGGTCCACAACTGGTTCAACAAAGGCTGTGGTATGTGCTGTCCTGTTAGTGGGAAAGTGCATATAAAAGACCCCTTGCTGTTTATCGGAAAGAGTAGCCTATGTGGCAGCAGTGGGTTTCCTCCAAAGAAATATGTCAGAATGACCACATGTTTGACGTTCAATAGCTGATGATAAAAATTGATGCGCTCTAGAGGCATCGTTAAATAAAACAAACTTTTTGACAAAGCTAATGCTAAATGCCTTGCCGGATGTTTAACATTACTGGGATAATGCAAGTATTTGGTTGCTTTGTGTCAGGATAATGTAAGGGCATGGTGAGTGTGCTGGGGTGTAGCAGCATCATTACATATCTAGGTCGAAGTCAACTATAAAGAGAGCTCGTGACCACCATCTGCCTTCAAACCCAACTGGTCTCGGCGACATCTCAATAGGGACCAATAGGAGACACCATACTAAACAACTAATGACCATGTGAATGCCAGGCAAAATGTGCAGTTGAAAATAAAAGCGTTCAGGCGCAAAACCATGTAAACGCCAATCCATAAATGTAGTTTAGATAAAAGGTTTTTACCTGACAATAATTGTAATTCTCACTAATTCCATTTTTCCTATGATCACATGGTTATGGAACAATAAACAAAAGAGGAGGACCATGCAAAATTTAAGTTTTTGAGGGTTTGATCCCAACATTTATCTCCATGTTTGGATTGGCGTTTACGTAATTTTGAACCTGAACTGAGAGGTTTCTCTAAAGCAAAATGAGCTGAAAACACAAAGAAAATGGAGTACCTGAAACCCATACAATTGTCGACCAATCAAACCTTCAAAGGTGTGACAAAAACAAAAGAAATAACGCAGTATATCTAGATTAAAACACTAATTGGATGGGTATATGGTATTACAAATGTTAACTATGTACACAAATATAATCAAAAAACAAACAAATGGGAAAAGGAAATCAATCTGTCTTGCACAGTGGTCAAAAACAGATGCATTCACTTAACCATTATGAGTACAATAAACAAACCATCACTAAAAAGAAAATATTTTTTATAAATCTCCCAGATAGCAGGTCATGGTGCCAGTGGAATAGTATCCGAGTTGGGAAGCACTATTGAAATAATATGAGTGTGCACTGCCACAGACGTCCGTGCTTGACCTTTGACATGGCTAGGCCATAAAACATCCAATGTGCTCCGAGTCCAGCTGGTCTCTCAGGAAGGTCTCTAGCTGTGACCCAGCATGCCGGGTCACAGCTACAGCTCACAGGCGGGAGTTGGGGTTAATCCCCCTCCAAGCCCCATCCTTCACTCTATAGGATATCTTTAAATTCACTTGGAACCCATAAAATCATCGAACCTGATGACGAACCTTGGTCAAGATTCTTGCCATGCATTTGTATATTGCAGTAGTATTGTCTTAGCAAATATTTTACATTACAGATTCGTAGTGTATCTTGTCATACATTTGTGGCAATAACAGTAATATTGTCATAGCAAATATCCATAGTCTATCCAACGATACATTTATAGATTGCAGTAGTATTATTGTCTTAGCAAAAGAATTACATTACATATTCATACTAGCATATCTTTTCATACATTGGTGGGAATAGCAGTAGTATTGATTTGAAAATATTTTACATTAAATATCCATAGTCTAGCCTATCATATATTTATAGATTGTAGTAGTATTGTCTTAGCAAAAGAATTACATTACATATTCATACTAGCGTATCTTGTCATACATTGGTGGGAATAACAGTAATATTGTCTTAGCAACTATTTTACATTACAGATACGTAGTTTATCTTGTCATACATTTCTGGGAATAGCAGTGGTTTTGTCGTAGCAAATAGTTTACATTAAATATCCATAGTCTAGCCTACATTTGTAGGTATCAGTAATGTTGTTTTTGCTAATATTTTACATTAACTTTCCACCGCGTATCTTGCCATGCATTTGTGGGAATAGCAGTAATATTGACATAGCAAATATTTTACAATAAATATTGATAGTGTATCTTGTCATACATTTGTGGAAATAGCAGTAATGTTGTCTCAGCAAATGTTTTACATTAAATATTCATACTGTATCTTGACATACATTTGTGGAAATGGCAGTAGTATTGTCATAGCAAATATTTTACATTAAATATTGATAGTGTATCTTGTCAGACATTTGTGGAAATAGCAGTAATGTTGTCTCAGCAAATGTTTTACATTAAATATTCATAGGGTATCTTGCCATACATTTGAAACCTGCAGTAATGTTGTCTTAGCAAATATTTCACATAAACTATTGTACCTGCAGTTGTTTTCTTAGCAAATATATTTTATTAGATATTCATGGTGTGTATGTCTTAACCAAAACAAACCAAACCACATTCCGCGTGTAGGTTACAGCTGCTACCGGGCAAGGTGGCTCCTTGCTTCAGTCCATTCTGGGAAAACAGCGGAACTAGCAGCACCCGTATCGCACCAGTGTGAGTAGTAGCTAGAAAGTGACCATGGACTCAGGAAGATATCATTTATTCACCCAGAATGAGAGGACTGAGAAAATACTAGTATTACTACTAGTTATATTAGAAATATATATATATTTATGTATATATATGCATACGGTCTTACTATTATGTAGCACTTGTATATACAGTGAATATAATTTATTCTGCGAGTCTAAATAAAATAAACCACATACAGTTACATACATGTGAAGTGGGAAAGACTATAAACAAGCTGTGGCCAGTGTGGGCTTGGTGCGAGCAACCCGCATATTTAAGTGCGAGCTGCTTGCCAAGACGAGCCCGTATCGGCTATCAAATGCGGGGAAGGGTTCGCTGCTGTAACTCATCGATGGGAGATGCACCGCGGTGTCCCGGGTTACTCTCCTCGCAACATAGAAGGTTTGAGTCATCGGGCTCGGACCCTTCAGACGTGTTTCGTGTGCACTCCGATATTTTGGATGATAACCTGGCTTTAAATACAGGAATCAAAAGTATCTTAACTTTGGGGAAGTTTGATGGAAAGTATTTATTCGTATGATTGACATTGGAAGAGTTTAGATGGTGTTTGGTAGGAACAGTAATAAAGTCATGAGCTCCTAAACTGTGACGTTCTTTGCATTCCTTACCCTATACAAACAGGTCCCTTCTAATATTAACCGCTATGGTTGACGCCTTATCGATAGTTCATATTAATACATCTCGTATGAGCAGGTGACGTAATGAGTAACTTGGAATAAACCTTCTCTCAGGGCTAGTAACCACCACGTTATTACGGATGGGTAGAATAATGGATAATGTCTAAGATGTTTGCATTGACAGCGGCGGCGGAGGATACCGTGAGCCTTGATGTAGTTCAGTAGAAGTAAATCGGGAACGAGAACGATATGTGGGGATAGAACCTGCATGGAATCATTGCAGACATTGTCAACACCCGGGGAGATTGGCATTAATGGAGGGAGCGAAAAGTGGGGTTACAACCCCCGCCCCAAACATCCACTGTAAACTCAACCAGTAGCGGCCAACTAGACCAGAAAACCCATCTACAACGGAATGAACCTGGAAATGATTCTAGTTGGATCCTACTGAGGTACATGATTAATCAATATTAACCTACTTACTAACTCAATAGGCCCCACCTGAGATTACCATGAACACAATCACAAAGGCCCACCATACATCCCTCATCGCCCTTTCCATGAGTATGTTACTACTAGAAAGATAATCAGTTATGCCCCACCCCCTACTAATGCCTACCATACTAGTCTAACCTCCGCGGATATGTTTCTTTTTTCTCTTATCTTGTTCTTTACCTGTCATTCATGTACCAATGTTTTGCTTATTTCCCTGTAATTGTCTATGTGTATATTGTTGTAGATTTGTTTACTCTGTACAGCCAATTGTGATTAGGGCTGTAAGACCAGTGCATTAGCACTGACAACATGTTATTCAGAGGAATATAAACACTTGAACAAAAAAATACAAAAAAAACAACCGCATGAAGGAGGAGGAGATCCGGCAGCCCGGAAAGACGATGACGTCGAGAAGAATTAATTATGAATGAACCAACATGTAAGAAATACAGACGGATAAACATGTATATCTATAAATAATATATATCAGATCCACAGTTGTGCATGTGAACTGGGCTTGGTTATTACAGAGCAGAACCATATGAATGGGTTCACATTATTGTGAAGCTAAGTCTGAAGCTCTTTTCTCTGGACTCGCTGTGTGCAGATCCTAGACAATGCAGGGGTGGACTATTTCAATTATGGGAGGGGATCGAATGTGGAATCACACCGGGGCTTTCGAGCCGACCTGACATAGTGCTAATACATGTAGCTTTGGATTATTGCCATTGACTACTCTTCATTCATGCTGGGAATTCCAAGCATTACGTCTTGCGCCTTTTGCATACACTAACATTAACACTAGCACTAACACTAACACTAACACTGACACTGACACTGACACTAACACTAACACTAGCACTAACAGTGACACTAACACTAACACTAACAGTGACAATAACACTAACACTGACACTAACACTAACACTAACACTGACACTGACACTGACACTGACACTGACCCTGACACTGACACTGACCCTGACACTGACACTGACACTGACACTGATCCTGACCCTGACCCTGACACTAACGCTAACACTGACACTGACACTGACACTAACACTAACACTAACACTAACACTAACACTAACACTAACACTGACACTGACACTCAACCTGGCACTGACACTGATACTAACACTAACACTAACACTAACACTGATATTAACACTCACACTCACACTAACACTAACACTAACACTAACACTAACACTAACACTAACACTAACACTGGCACTGACACTGACACTGACACTGACTCTGACACTAACACTGGCACTGGCACTGACACTGACTCTGACACTGACACTGACACTGACACTGACACTGACAATAACACTAACACTAACACTGACACTGACACTAACACTAACACTAACACTAACACTGAAACTGACACTAACACTAACACTAACACTAACACTAACAGTAACAGTGAACTACATTACTGTGTAAAGGATGGGAATGACATAACCCATCACTGCTAGTAGAAGTGGCAACATTTTGACCTACCACTACCAATACATGTTTATAACTTTAGGTTTTTTTTTTTTGTCTTTGCATCATCTAAGGTCAACATCAGAACAGGGACCGACATATGACAGTGCTCACTCATGGCGTCTTTATAGTGCTGCCGCACTGGGAGACCAGGCTGCCGGCTGCCATAACCCAATTTCCTACTCCGTCAGATTATCCTGATACTGAGCTAACCAGTCCTTGCACTATCCTTGTGATGTCAGGCACCCGGGGCTATGTAGCGACAAGTACCAAAGTGGGTAAGTCATTCAATATCCTGCGCTCTCACTGATTCGGCAACCACGCCCGGTCACCACAAAGATGGGAATGATTTAAACACCACACCTCGCCCATGTGCTCAACTAACGCATAGCCTAGACACACTACAGCCCAGTGTCTGCTACTGCTAGCGAGCACATACCGCAGCACGGGACACACACACACACGCACACACACGCGCACACGCACACACATTGAGACAACCCAACAAAGTGCCAGCCCTACCATTGATGAGAGCCGCACGCAAATTTTCGCGAGTTCGAGTGAAATCATTTAATTAGCGGCGTCGGGCTCGGCGGGCGGGGGACAATGCCGCCCGGTGGCGCCCAATGTGGCGCCCAATGTGGCGCCGAGAGCCGAGCAGACACACTTCTGGTGGTGCTCGTCCTAATGTCTCACCCCCCTAGTCCCCCCCATCCCCCCTCCCGTGCATAAACAGAGCAGCGTCGCCTCCCCCCCCCTCAACTCCCCCTCCCCTCCCCATTCCCTCCCCTTCCCCCCTCATCCTCCCCCTCCCCCCACCCTCCCTTTCCCCACCCTCCTCCCCTCGTGCACAAACAGGGCAGCGATGCCTATTGTTTGCCAGGGGCTGCAGCCTTAACACGATTAGGCCTGCACTCAGGCCCGGCTCCGTGTGGCCGGTTTAGAGCGCCAGCTCTCCCGGCGAGCATCATCGCTTGTCAGGCGCCATTGTGGGCGCACCCGAGCGTGGTTGAGACTGATGGAGCCTGATCGGGCCTAACCCGGGCCTTGGCGCCCGCCTGGCCCGTCTGACCCGCCACCGACACGGCCTAATCGCCACCAGCCCGGCCGGCGCTAATTCGCGCCAATAGTTACCATTCTATTCATTTTGCAGCCACCGGGCATTGATTAAGGGAGGTGGCGCGTTGCTTGTTGTGACGGCTGTGCAATGTCCTCCCCCCTCTCGCCTCTCACCCCTCCCTTTCCTCCCTCCCCTCCCTTACCTCCCCCCTCCCTCCTCTTCCTCTCCACCCTCCCCTCCCTTCCCTTCCCTTCCTCCCCTCCCTCGCCCTCTCCATTACCCCCCTCCCGTCCCTCCCGTTCCCCCTTCCTCCCCTCCCTCCCCATCCTCCCTTCCTTCCCCTTCCTCCCCTCCCTCCCCTCCCCCTCCCTCCCACAGTCCCCTTCCTCCACTCCCGTCCCTCCATCCCCTGCCTCACCTCCCTTCCCCTCCTTCCATCCTTCCATCTCCCCCCCTCCCCATCCCTCCCCCTCTCCCCTCCCTTCCTTCCGCCCCCCCTCCTTCCGCCTCCCTCATCTCCTCTCCTCTCCTCCCCTCCCTCGCCTATCTAACCCTCCCTCCCCCTTCCCTTCCTTCCCGCCTCCCTTCCCCCTCCCTCCCACATCCCTCCCTCCCCTCCTCGCTTCCCTCCTCCCTCCTCTCCCTCCCTTTTCCCCCTCCCTCTCCCCTCCCTCCCCCGCCCTCCCGTCCCTCCTCCCTCCCCTTCCTCCCCTCCCTCCCCCCCCTCCCCTCCCCCCGCCCCTCCTCCCATCCCCGCTCCTCTCCCCTCCTCTCCTCCGCCCCCGCCTCCCACCCTTCTCTCCAACTTCACTTCATCCCCTCCCCTATCCATCAGTTTTCCCCACAACCCACACCCTCCACATTCACCCCCCCCCCGTCCCTCCTCCTGTTGAGATGCCGTCCGCCTGTAACATTAACAAACATCTCCCCAGTTCAAGTTACTTTGCACACAATTCAAATTCGAAGTTAAATACCATTTTAAGCAAATTTAAAGTCCAAATATTAAAAATACTTCTAGTCAACATTGGAACCACACATATATATATATACATATAGATATGTATATTTATAGCTGAATATGCTATATATATTATATGTATTATATATAATATATATATAATGTATATAATATATATAATATATATAATTATATATAATATATATAATATATATAATATATATAATATATATAATATATATAATATATATAATATATATATATATAAAATATATAATATATATTATAAATATAATAATATATATAAATATATATAAAATATATAAATAATATATATAATATATATATAATAATATAATAATATATATATATTAATATATAATATATATAATATATATAATTTATGTATGTTTACATATTATATATTATATAAATTAAATTTCATGTATTATATAACATATATTATATATTGCATGTTATATATTATAATATATATGATGTGCACAATATATATATATTATATATAATATTCATAATATATGTACTTATGTTATATATTAAATAATATATAAATAATATATGTACTGTATTTTATATATAACATATAATATATATTATATAATATTTAATATACATTACATATATTATACACATTACATATAGTCCAAATACCACATATATTACATATAAATACAACTTCCAACTCCTCAACCTCAAAACCAAACGCATCTATTCCATGTTACTTCAACTCACGCGCGCCCAGATTTCTGCAAAGCTCACCATCTGCTTTGTTTTCAGGGTGCCAGCACCGAGTTGGGGTGCGGTGCCTTGTGGATTGTTTGTGGCGCGGGGGCTCGTGAGGGAGGAGAGGTGTCCGTTGACAGGGGTGACAGCCGGGATGTCACACCGAACACGCCGGTAGAGTGAGTCAATATATAGACCCGGCCTACCCGGGGTGCACGCACCTAACAAGGTTTTAAATCACTTGTAGCATAACAACAAGGTCCCAGTTTCTCCTTCTACCGGAGTGATGCATTGTGGGATTCTAGTGCTATACACAGCGGTATAGTACACTGTTTTATGTTTTGCTTGTTTTTGTTTTACATCTAAGCCCCACCCTGATATGACCTCAGATGTTGCCAGGACGTAAAACCCCAATAACCAACCACATCTAAGGTCATATCAGGACGGTTGCTGACTTGTGACAGTGCGCACACATGGTGACTTTATAGTGTTGCCTCACTGGGAGAGCAGGTCACTGGCACCATGAGCATCGATATCCCACAGACTCGCATTATCATCATATTCATCCTGTGCTAACCAGTCCATGTCCTATCCTAATAATGCCGAGCGCCAGGCTAGGTAGTAACAAGTACTAATTTTATAAGTCATTGGTTTGACTCGGCTGGGATTCGAACTCTCGACCTTCCGCACGGGAAGCCTACGCTTCCCCGGTTCGGTCAGCGCGTCCGGTCCACCATACTTGAATTCATACGTACATGTAATGCCTTTGTTTGGGTATGTGTGTCCCTATGTGCATATGCTTGTATATGTATTTATACATTTATACATGTATATTTGTGTACGTGTATATGTTTATACGTGCATACATGCATACATGCATACATGCATACATGTACCTATACATGAAGAGTTTAGGCGCAAAACCACATAAACGCCAATCCAAAAATGGAGATAAACATTGGAATCAAACCTACAAAAGTTTTTTTATATTCCTACTTTTTTGTTCGTTGCTCCATAACCATATGATCATAAGAAAAGTGGAATTAGTGAGAATTAAAATAATGTTCAGGTACAAATCTGTTATTTAAATCACTTTTTTGGATTGGTGTTTACGTGGTTTTGCACCTGAACTCTCCACATTCATGTACGTGTATATATAATGTTTATACCGGCATATGTGGATTTATATATGCATGTATATGTGTATATATGTGTACATTTTAAGCGAATATATACGTATAACCATAGGTAAATGTGCATATATATGTATCCATGTCTATATATACTTATGTATGTCTATAGGTATGTACACTTACACATACACATATACGTAAATATGTATTTATGTATATCTGTCTATGTGTATATGTGTGTGAATGTGTGTATTTTCGGTTGTAAGTGAGTAGGATAGTGAGCAGGCGACCGGTAGCGCCGCCATCGGAGTTGAAGCCTAAGCAGTCGATGAGTAGTCCGAGGCTCAACCACCCGATTACTGGCGGGTGGGTGTTAGGATCGAATATAGAATTCTGGGTTATTATACTGGATTGTTTTAGACATAACCTGCGTCTCAGCCGATCTACGCATTTGATCCGATATCAGCTAATAAATGTTTAATCTCTCTATACATCTAATTACGTTAATGGATTGTATTGAGGGAACCTGTTACCAACGCCATGTAGACATTTGATATATATATACATGTAAGTAGCCAGATATATATAGCTACACATACAGATATATATATATATATAAATATATATATATATATAAATAAATATATAAATATAAATATATATATATATATAAATATATATATATAAATATATATATATAAATAATATATGAGACTGTCTCAAAAGGTGCTAAGCAATATGGGACAAAACTGTGTCCATTGTAACGATCAACATACTATCTGCTTTATGCATTTGCTCAGGATAAACTGATTTGTTTTTACATGGTGTTTCATAATCCCAATAGAATACATAATGATTTGGAGCAAATGTCCTTGTGTTTTCAGTGTAACCGTTTCTGTGCTGTTTTGTGTCAATCGTTACAATGGACACAAAAAAGAAGTTATCAACTTTTGAGACAGGCTCATATATATAAATATATATATATAAATATATATAAATATATATATGTGCCTAGTTCATTGTATGTCATGCAAATTACATATATATTAAATGAGCTCGTCAGGTATATATTTGTTTGGATACAGTAATCTTGATATACTGTGATATAAATCACATATATCACAGTATATCACATACAGTAAATGTGATATACTGCTATATATAACACATATCACATTATATCACATTCATTGCCTCCAAACAAATATAGTCATTACATGTTATTGCACACTGCGTATATATTTACGGTTGAAAGGGAAAACTTAGTGATGCAACCGTGAAAACACAGGCCTTCATTGTGCATGTTGGCCCGAGGCTAACATGGGTAATTTGCTCATGAGGTTGGTTTATTTTTAGCCTTCCTCGTTCGGTCCTGTCTGCCTGTATTCACTATGCACTCACCGCTGCTACTGTGCACTTCGCTTTCCCCACCTCCCACCCACTTACTCGGGGGGTGAGCGCTGATTCCTGACCTGTTCTCTCCTCACTCATGTTTCAAGAACTCTCTCCACTGGTAGCGCATTCCAGTCAGCGCCTGATACTTGGCCCTAGTCGCCTCCTGATTCATGCCTGATAGACCTCCATAGGTGGCCGACTTGTTTTTTTTTATTAAATCTCTATTTAATCCATATCTGTCTCAGTCCTTCATCCGAGAGTAGCAAATTAGTTAGCAATCTTCCAGGTCAGACAGAACCAAGCACCGCCTACTCACAATCCTATGCTATCTTTCTCGGCCAATCACAGGGCAACCGCCGACCTGAAAACAAACCTCCATGGAATTTGTTTCGCAGCTATGACCGTCCTGTGGTCAACGGGTCCAGAATAAAATGTCTGCTTGGAATAAAAATGCTTGCTCTATCTGCAATTATATTTAGACTTTGTATCCACTTGCTGATTTGGAAGCTGACACAAATGTAGCCAGATGCATAATGTCTACGGCACCTTGTATTCCCAGCAAAGATTCTACTATATAGTAGAATCTTTGTTCCCAGGTCGATGCCCAATCAAATACTGGCAAGGTTCAAAGCTGCTCACCTTGAATAATCAGATCTGAACCGGTGTAGGACGTTCAAAACACGAATCCGTTTTGAACTTAAGTTCAAAACACTACTGTTAAGTTCAAAACACTACCCATTACGTACGTTCAAAACATTACCCAAGTTCAAAACACTATCATGACATGGCAGCACCATGTATTAGTATGGGCAGATAGTGCTGCAGCGTTTAACAACATATTATAGTATATGCTGATAGTGCTGCTGTGTTTAACAACATATTAGTATATGCTGATATTGCTGCGTCATTTAACAACATATTAGTATACACTGATAGTGCTGCAGCGCTTAACAACATGTTATAGTATATGCTGATAGTGCTGTTGTGTTTAACAACATATTAGTATATGCTGATATTGCTGCGGCATTTAATAACATACAGTACAACCCCGTTAAACCAAGCTAGGTTAAACCAAACGATCGGTTATTCTAAACTTTTTTCGACGGCCCAGCAAAATACTACCATTTATTATATAAAAAAAGTTGGTTAAACCAAAGTCGGTTAATCCAAAGTATCGGTTAATCCAAACAAAATATCGCCCCAAGCCACTTGCGATACAGTTAAAACAAACTTTCATGTGGTTTTAAGGTCATCTGAGACTTTTTTATATGATAAATGGTAGTAGTTTGCCAGGTCGTCGAAAAAAGTTTAGATTAACCGATCGTTTGATTTAACTGAGGTTAGTTTAATGGGGTTAAACTGTATATACATATAAAACAATAATCATAGTGTCCACATACATTGTACATTCATACTGCACCCCGTTTTTGCCAAAGCCAAGTCAAAGTCAAAGCTCGGTTAAACCAATGATCGGTTAATCCAAACAAATTTCTAGGGTCCCTTCAAGTTTGGTTTAACGGGGTTATACTGTATTCGTATTCACTGATAGTGCTGCACGATGGTTTAAATGGTAGAGCACAGGTCTTGCGTGCGGAAGGTCGGGAGTTTGGTTCCCTCTCGAGTCAAACCAATGACTTTAAAATTGATACTTGTCACTTTCCTAGCATGGCGTTCAGTATTAATGGGATATGGCAAGGACTGGTTATGTCGGTGTCAGGATGATGTGACTGAGTGGCATATCATGCCATGGTGGAAGCACTAAATATTTGCCATGAGTGTGCACTGTCACAAGTCGCTACCCATCCTGATATGAACTTTGATGTTGCTAGTATGTAGAACAACAAGCAATAACAAACCCCTACTGCCCCACCTTACTACACACTGCAGTGCCTCACCCTACTACAAATGAAAATGAATATGCAGCAATTATAACATCTTTTTTAGAGTAGGGTTTTGAACTTAAAGGTAGTGTTTTGAACTTAAGGATAGTGTTTTGAGCCTGACCACAGTAGTGTTTTTGAACCTACCTTCAACTAGGTTGAAAACACTACCATAGTGTTTTGAACCTAGGTTGAAAACAATACCGTAGTGTTTTTGTGGGGTAGTGTTTTGAACTTACTACACCGGTCTTTCCAATGAGATTTTGGCGGTGTAGAATACAGTAAAGCCTCTCTAACCGAACACCTCCACAGATCGACCACTCCCCTATATCGATAGGTTTATTTGGCTCCCAAACGATCGCCCAAACAATACTATTGTAACGATGCGAAAACTCCTTAAATCGACCACGTCCCTAAATGGACCACTTAAAGTTAGTCCCATGGTGGTCGATTTAGAGAGGTTTTACTGTATATCGTTTGGATTTTGTATCCACTCCAGATTTGGCAGCTGAAGCAAATGTGCCTGGATTGAAGATGTCTACGGCACGTAGCATTCCCAGCAAAGATTATACTATACAGTATAATCTTTATTCCCAGGTTGATGCCCTTCCAAATACTGGCATGGTTAAATGTAGTTCAACTTTAGCTGACACAAATGTATCTGTATTTAGGGTTTCTACGACACGTTCCATTCCCAGCAAAGATTCTACTATAATCCAAATACTGGCAAGGTTCAACGTCGCTCAACTAGAGTGATCAGATCACAACCGGTGTTTCCAATGAGATCTTGGCCATGTAGAATATCGTCTAACATTATAGAATATCATCTAACATTGTAGAATATCGTCTAACATTGTAGAAAGTCGTCTAACATTGTAGAATATCGTCTAACATTGTAGGCACTATATTAGTTGACCTACATAGCATAATCTAATCCAAGATTATCTACCACCCTGTCACTTACACCTCCTCTGCGCCCTACACTCCCTCTACCTCTCATCCCACACACACACACACATACACCTACTGTGATATATCTATGTCACTGATCGTGGGCTACGCGTTGGTGCCGTTTTACTAACACCTATCCAACGATTGTGTCGCTGAATAGCTACAAAAGGAGCCCCCGGCTTAGGGCGCGATGTAGAGACGGGTGGGAGGGATGGAGAGAGGGAGGAGGTTGTAGGGTGGTGGAATAGGCCATTGTTTTCACATCCCTCATAAACCATGACGCGCTCTCTTATTCCGAGGCCGGCAACGATTTTGTTGAAAGCGTTTCAAGCCATTGGGCGCGCACTGAGCTGTGCTCCGTGAGAGATCGAATTGGAGCGCAAATCACTCGGAAAAGTGGCGGGGAGGGCCCCGGGACTGAGCCGTAAACACTGCCCAGGCCCCCGCCCGAAGGTTGCCGAGCTGCTCACCGGCTTGGGCCTAGGGGGTGGGTGGGGGTGGGGGGTGTTGGGGGAAGGTTGTGTGTGTTGTGTGTGTGTGTGTTTAGAAGGGGGGATAGATAGGATGTAGGAATGGCTACAATTCACAATGTTAAAGCTGTCTAGTCTGATGAAAGTATGATATTTTCGAAAACCAAAATACTTACCTGTGTTTGATTATATAATTATATATGAATCTACTTATATGTATATTTATATATTTATATATTTATATTTATATATTTATATATTTATATATTTATATATTTATATATTTATATATTTATATATTTATATATTTATATATTTATATATTTATATATTTATATATTTATATATTTATATATTTATATATTTATATATTTATATATTTATATATTTATATATTTATATATTTATATATATATATATTTTTATATGTGCTGTGCCATGTATTGGTCGTAATGCCCCCCCCTCTCTCGGCCCTTATAACCGGCCGCCCTAGCTGCTCCTAGCCACTCGCCTTCATCACCCTCCAGGCCCGGACCTATTTTCTTTGGCTCCCGTCACACGAGGCACTCTGCACGCTGCCCCTCACGCGACACGCACCTCAGGCGACACCACCTCGCCGACCGGGCCCACACTCCAGCGGATTCAACCAGCATGCCGGCCGGCGCACGCCCCCGGGGCCGCCCCCCGGGCCGCCGCGGATCACGCCGAGGACGGAGCGCCTCGGCCGCCTCGCACGATGCTGCCTCCGCGACCTCCGCCGCCCCCAGCCTCCAGTCGGAGGCCACCTCTTGGGCGAGCGCCGTGGATGCTCGTATGGATGCCCAGGCCGCCGCCATGCACTCCCAGGCCGGCGCCATCGACCACCTCACGGCATTGGTCGAGTCTTTCACCCTCGCCCCACCTCGGGCCTCGGCCGCGCTGGAGCCAGCAGCCCCGCCTCCGCCTCGGGCGCCCGCCGCCCCATCCATTGCCGAGCGGATAGCGGAAATGCTTCAGGAGATCGCCACCGGGACTGGAGGGGGGGCCGCCCCCACCACGCACCCTCGCCTCCTCCCCGCCGCCGACGCCCGCCTCCGCGACCCCCACCGATGTCCATCCGACCTACCAGCCCTACCTCCGGCGCGGCCGTTACGCCACCCAGCAAGCTGCCTCCGCCGCCCCACAGCCCGCCGCCATCTACCCGCCTCCTGACCGCTCCCCCGCATCCGCGGCCGACGCGGTCAGGGAAATCCTCGAATCCGCCGAGGCGTAAGGGAGCGGCCGCCGCAAAGGTATACCACCAGGATACATCTTCCCCCACGACCTGATCGAGAGGGGTCCCGAGGGCAAGGCCCTGAAGCGAGGCGAGGCCACAATGGAGGAGTATAACCTCGCCCTCCGCACCCTCGAGACCCACCCCTCCTTCCCCACCGACGGCCTCCCCAGACTTTTACATCACAACATGACTATCCTCAGGGATGCTATCACACATCCCTGGCCTACCGTCCGGCGGTATTCCGAGGCCATATTCGCCTGGATTGCTGATGGCCGCCTCCCGGACGGCTGGCGTGACCCGGTGGCCATCAACACGTTACGGATGGATATAATCACCGCCCCCGCGACTGCCTCCGGGGGCGGCGCCAGACCCCTCCTCCCCGCCCGTGCCCGCCCCACCCCCACCCCCGCCCCCACACACTCCAGCCCCACCGGCGCAGACCCACGCACACCCTACACCCGAGAGGCTTACGGGATACCCTGCCCCACCTGGAACAGGGACCCCGCCTCATGCGACCTCGCCCCCCCCGGCGAGGCCCACGGCGAACAGGGCGCAAGGAGGAGACACGCATGTGCCTATTGTGCGAACGTGCGCCGGATCCTCACCGTCCACAGCGAGGCGGTCTGCTACACCAAGCGTACCCGCGGACGCCCCTCCCCCCGTCGCCCGCGTTCACCTCGCGGATTTTTAGCCGGCGGCGGCGCCGCGGCCCCACCCCCGCACCACACACTTCACACGCCGCACGCAACCCCCCCGCACCCTCCCCCGATATCACACACCGACCCGCCAGAAACGGCCACCCAACACCCGACACCGGCCCTGCCCTCACATCTCAGACCGACACAGACCGCCCGCCAACACCCGATACCACCCCCCGCTGCGCCCCCGCCAACCGCCACCCGGCCGGCCGCCACCAGACCGCTCTCACATCTCAGACCACAGACGCCGCCCCTGCCAACCGTCTTTCCCCTAATCCTCCAGCCCACGCCAGCACCCCCGCCCCCCCCCGCCCCCACCCCCGCACCCACCCCCACCCCCGCACCCGCACCCGCCGCCACCCCCGCCCCACCCGCGCCAACCGCCCCCCTCCCCCCGGCCCAGGCGACACGGCCTACATAGACCGTCTCCCCGGTTTTCGCCCCCCCCGCACCCGCCCCCGCACCCGCACCCGCCGCCCCCCCCCTCCCCCCACGCCTTCGCCCTCCCCCTCTCCGACCCAGCCCGCACCTCCCACACCCCACTCCCCCCCACCCCCCACCCCCCCCCCCCCCCCCCCCCCCCCCCCCTTCCCCCCCACCCTCCCACCCTTCCCCTCACCTCAACCCCCCCTCCCAGCCACCTTCCACCACCGCCTCCTCAAACCCACCCACCCCCCCAAACTCCCACCGCCACCACCACCCCCCCGCCGACCACAGCGAGACGTGCGAGGTCGTCCAGCGCATCCAAGATACCTCCCAGCCGCCCTTCATGCGGCCCCACCCTGGTACGCCACCTCCTCGCCATATGGCCCCACCTCTCCGGCGCCGCCTGGAGCCACCACCCCACCTTCTCCCGAGCTTACCACGCCCTCCGCGATACGGGCCTCCCTAATTTTTTGGCCGCCCGCATCCCCCTTCCCTCTGGCCTACACATCCCCGCCTGGCGCGCTCGCCTCCGGGACCACCCCGACAGCGAGCTGGTAGATCTGCTCGAATACGGCTTCCCCGCCAACTACTCCGCCAGCACCCCCACCCGCCCTACATACACCAACCACCGGGAGGCCCCAGAGCACCAAGCCCACCTCCGCGACTTTATCGCAACGGAGCTCGCTCACGGCGCCCTCGCCGGCCCCTTCACCACCCCTCCCTTCACCCCATGGGCCCAGGTCTCCCCCATGATGACCCGCCCCAAATCCGACCCGGGCAGGAGGCGGGTCATCGTCGACCTATCTTACCCCCCTGGCCACAGCGTCAACGCTGGCATACCCCGCCGGGAGTACCTCGGTAGGCCCCACGCCTACCAGCTCCCCTCCGTGGCCGACGTGGGCCGCCGCCTCATTGGACTCGGCTCCGGGGCCTACACCTGGACCGCCGATATCTCCAGGGCGTACCGCCAGCTCCGGGCCGACCCCCTCTCCTGCCCCTTGTACGGCATCGCCTTTGAGGGGGCGACCTACGTCGACCTCGCCCTCCCCTTCGGATGCCGCTCCTCGGGCGCCGCCTGCGTCAGGGTCACTGCCGCGGTGGCCTGGATCCTCCGGCGCGAGGGCTTCCACGCCCTCGTGTACGTCGACGACTTTGTCGGGTGTGAGCTCACCTACCTCAGGGCCCGGCAGGCCTTCGACGGCTTCATTGCCCTCGTCGGCGCCCTCGGCCTGGAGGTCGCCCCCGGGAAGTGCCACCCTCCGGCGATGCGAGTCTCCTGGCTCGGATTCGCCGTCGACAGCGAAGCCATGACGATTCGCATCGCCCCCGACAAAGTCGACGAGCTCGTCGCCGACTGCGAGGCCCGAGCCGCCCGGCCGACCCTCGGGCGCCAGGAACTGCAGAGTATCCTCGGCCGCCTCAAGCACGTCGGCAGCTGCGTGCTGCCTGCGAGGAAGTTTATGGCCCGGCTCCTCGCGGCCCTGCGCAGCTGCCGCGGGTTCGCCACCATCACCCTCGGGGATGACGCCCTCCGGGACCTGGCTTCCACCTCCACCGCCCGCTGGGGGCCCGGAGGATCGTCATCGAGTGCGACTCCTGCCTCACCGGGGGCGGAGCCTACTCCCCCAGGCGCTACTACGCCCGAGGGTACTCGAGGGCCTTCCGCGCCCGCTTCCCCGCGATCCACGAGCTGGAGGCGGTGAACCTGGTCGTGGCCCACCGCACCTTACTGCCCGCCGACGTCGCGGGGGCCAATGTTATCAACACGGACAACATGGCCTCCGCCGCCTCCCTCGTCTCGGGCCGGGCCCGCGACCTCACCCTCGGGACGTGCGCCCGGGAGCTCTGGCTCATGGCGGCCGAGGCCTGCTTTGAGCTTACCATCCTCCACAAGCCCGGCGCCGACCTCGTCCTGGCTGACGCCCTCAGCCGCGCTCACCTTCCTGGTCGTTGGGCGGGCGTTGCCCGAGACGAGGTCGCTCGCCTCGGGCTCCAGCGGGCCGATGCCGACCACGACGACTTTCCCTACAACCCTGCCCTCTGATCCAGGGTACACCGCCGATGAAGTCGCTGCCGTGGACGGTCTCCGCGTCGCCGCCCTCGCCCCGTCCACTTGGAGGAACCGACGCCTCCAGGCCCGAGGGTACGTCCAGTTCGCCTCGGGCCACCACTGGGACCCCCTCGCCCCGACGCCCTTCGATGTCGCCGCCTACGCTGCATCGCTCTACGCCCGCCCTCTGGCGCCCGCCTCCGTCCGGGACGCCCTTTCCGGGGCGCGCTCCTGGCTCGAGGCAGCCGGAGGCGATCCCACCGCCTTCGCCTCGCGCCTCGCCAGAGACGTCTGCCGCGGGGGGGAGCGGGCCTCCGGCCACGTCACCCGCCCCGCCCCGCCTCTGACGCCCGCCATCCTCGCCGCCGTCGCCCATCACCTCGCCCTCGCCGGGCCCTCGGGCGTCGTTCCCCGCGCCGCCCTCCTCCTCGGGTACTACGGGATGTTAAGGCAGTCCAGCCTCCTCTCTCCCAGCCCCGCACACCATCACTCGGGGCGACGTCGCCCCCGCCCCCGGGGGACTGCGCGTCACCCTCCGGACTACTAAGACTATCGCGCTGCCCTCGGGGGCGGTCGCCCTCCTCATCCCCGCCTCGCCCGGCCGCGCCCTCTGCCCCGTCGCCGCACGGACCGCCTCGGTGGCCCTCGCCCCGGCCGGCCCCTCCGATCCTGCCTTCATCTTGCCCTCGGGCCGGCCCCTGGACCCTCGGACGCTCACTGCCATCCTCCGAGGCGCCCTCGCGGCCCTCGGGGTGCCTGCCCCCGACGGCTACACCCTGCACAGCCTGCGCCGCGGCGCCGCCCAGGCCTGTCAGCGTGCCGGGGTGCCCCTCTCCGAGATCATGGAGCAGGGGACCTGGACCACCGCCTCGGTCCACGCCTACGTGCCTCGGATCGCCGCCTCGGGTGCCCCTCGGGCCCTCTCCACAGTTTTTGGTGGAGGGCTCCTCGGGCCACCTCCCTCTGGACACTGAGCCTGATCTGACATTGACTTTGTATTGACATTTGTCCTATGTTGCAGTATCATCATTGTAGTAACCACTTCGCTATTCTCCATATTGCTACTGTTCTTTGAATAAATGTCTTTCTTCCAACTCCCTCGTCTCTCCTTCCTTGCCATGTATCGGTCGTAATGCTTGCATTGCGTTTGATTCGTGGCGGGGAAGGAGGACCCCCCCCCCCCCGCTCCTCTCTCCCTCCGCTGACCGTTGCACCATTACCTAACCCCCCCCCCCTCTCTCGGCCCTTATAACCGGCCGCCCTAGCTGCTCCAGCCACTCGCCTATCTCCATCCTCCACGCCCGGACCTATTTTCTCCACCCACCCACCCTACTTTC
>CM059186.1:106006992-106067033 GCA_030323885.1 Branchipolynoe longqiensis
AATGATCTCTAATAAAAAATTCTAAATACTAATGTTTCCTCGGTACAAGCAACAGTCTAGACGTGGTAGGGTGTGGAGGGTGGGCCCTCACCCACGTATAGCCGAGGCTTATACCTCGGGAAAACAATAGTTATCCATCATCTATACCAAGGTAAGATTCGTCTAACTAATCTATTTTACCTCGGTATATAGCCTCTGGCTAGCCGCAGGCTAGGGAGATTTTACGTAATATCATTTTATCCTGATATTTAATTGTTATGTTATTTTCTGTTTATGTTTGTGATATTGAACATTATTATTATAATCACGGTTTTTGTGACTAGGCTTATGTTCTCACCTTTTGACGTTTAATGCTGTAGCAGTCGTCGAGCGACCCCACTGGGCTTCTCCAAACGTTTGTTATAATGTCTGGCAAATGATCGTTCGGTCTTCCATCCTGCATGCAATAGTATGCGTTTGACCGAAATACCTAGCAGACGTGCTTTTGACACCATGGCTCCTCTTGTTGAGTGTGACGCATATTTGTCCGTATTCACTCCTGCCATTTTTAGCACATTAATTGTCCAACGGGCGAGTGTGTCCCTTGAAATGCCCTTGTGTGGCTTGATAAAGCTTATCAATAATTGTCTTGAGTTACGAACTCCTTGTGTCTTGGATATATATGTTCTAATCGCCGATACTACACACAGTTTCGGATTATCCTTAAATTGTGCTACATTAATTGACGACAAAGGGTCGCCTATGCGATTAGATTTTAACAATGTTGTTATATCGAAAGTCGCTTGCTTTCTGTCTATTTCCAGTCCATCGAGTGAAAGTGCCACTATAGTTTGGCCTCGATGACCTGTGACTAACAGTAACAGAAGTGCTAACTTAAACCCTAATTGCTTAATATCTAGAAAAGTGTTATGTGGCCAATCCTTAAACATTTTGAACACTAGTGACACATCCAAAAATCGGTCATATTTTGGTTTCGGTGGGTTTCGTTCATAAATCCCCTTTAGCACCCAGTGTATTACATGATGTTTACCTATTGTTTCTCCCCCTAATCTGGGGAGAATGATCGAGAGAGCACACCTAGCAGCATTAATTGCGCCGTAACCTAGCCCTTCTTCTGCTAAGAATCTAAAGAATCTGCACACCTGGGCTATCATTGGGTTCATAGGTTTAACCTTATTTATAATACAGTATACGCCCCATTTCTTCAAATATGTGGTATACATTTTTACTGTTCCTTTTCTCCACGCATGCGACACCAACCGTTCTTGTGTAATTTTGTCTAATCCAAATTGTTCTAGGTATTTATTCAGAAAAGGAATGCAAGGAGTGGTGTTGTTGCCACGTTCCCGTGATGTTCCAGAGGGCCTTGGTGAGTTAGATTTCCTCGGAATTTTGGGAATCTGAGGCAGTCTTTGGCTGTCGAGAATAGTCCCGCTAGCCACGGTTGTGTGTCCCATTCGGGGACGATCAGGATGGCGTGGGACCGGTCCATCTTTATCTTTCGTGCCACTCTGGTAATGATGTTAAAGGGGGGGAAAATGTAATAAAATTCAGTTTCCCAAATCAGTGAGAAAGCATCTATGTGCCAAGCATATGGTTCTGGGTGCCATGAGACATACTTGTTAATTTTTAAATTATTTCTTGATGCAAATAAGTCTACCGTAGGTGACCCCCAATGTTGACAAATTTCTTTGAAAATTTTTGTGTTTAATTTCCATTCTAAGTGATCGTGAAAGACTCTGCTCTTTTTGTCAGCCAGGACGTTTTGCGTGCCTGGGATATGAGCTATGGTTAACCATATTTGGTGTTGTTGCGCCCAGTTCCAAATACTCTGCGCCAAGTTATTGCATTCTTTTGACTTTGTACCTCCCATATTCCTGACATATGCCATAGCTGTAGTGTTATCTGTAAGAATTTGAACACTATTTTTAGGGATTTTGATTAAACTCAAAAGGCCCAAGTAAATCGCTCTTAATTCAAGGACATTAATATGGTCTGATTTCTCGCTTTCTAACCATCTCCCTCCTGTCGCTACATCATTACGATGCACTCCCCAACCCTTTAATGACGCATCGGTAGTAACTACCGTGTTGGGTTGGTCCATTCGAATGGGATTGGGGGAGTTATTAATATTGTCGATCCACCAAAATATATCTTTACACCCATCTTGGGAAATGTTCATTGGTCTTTCGAAGTTACCTTTCGTGCGTGCTAACGCTCTATTCTTGTCTATTTCTAGAGACTTAAAATGTGCCGCTCCATATAGGACAGCCGGCGCACACGAGACCATAATACCGATAAGGACGGCGACCTGTCTAATCTTTGGCCTAGATATGTCAAGTAGCTGGGAGGCCCTGTCATGAAACTTTTGTAGTTTCTGTTCTGTTAGAGATACGGTCATGGTATTGGTGTTAATCAAAAAACCTAAGCATTTTAATTCCCTATTCGGGACGAAAACAGATTTCTTGTCATGAATGTAGAAACCTAATTCTGTTAACAAATCACACAAATCCTTAACTGCTGTTTGGCATTTGTCAAAGGATTCCGCCATAATAAATGAATCATCTATGTAAGGGAACATTGTGTGTCCTATTCTAGCCATGACTGCAAAAACAGGTTTTAATAACTTTGTAAAAAGTCGGGGTGCGCATGCTAGTCCATTAGGCATGCATGTAAATTGGAAGAGGGTACCGTTCCAAATAAACCTCAGAAATTTTCTGTGTTGTTCACAAATGGAGACTGTGTAATATGCATCTCTTAAGTCTACGCTGGCGAGCCAGGCTTCCGGCGTAATTAAATCTCTGGCCGTTTCTAATGAGAACATTTTAAAATGTTTGTATGTAACCGATTTATTCAATTCTGTTAAATCCAAAATCATGCAAATTTCGCCATTTGGTTTTGGTCTAGAAAAAACATTAGAAATAAACTGTCCTTCCGGTTTTTGTACTCGTTCAATAATTCTTTTTGTTTCAAAAAGAGAAACCTGAGCATCAATTTGACTCTTTTCTACTGTATTGAATTTATATGGGAACGGAACTCTTTTCTGTTTTGGTATGTTTGTGAACGGTATTTGAACCCCTTTAACAATGTCCAAAATTTCGCTATCAGTTGTAATTTTACACCAGTTTTGTAAACAGTTCAGGTTATTGCCTGCCTTAAACATGCTTACATATGTTTGCGTCTCTTCAGACACCATGTTAAGTGTAGATGTCTGTGTGGTCGACTCTACTTGGCTGCTGGCCGTGGGAACTGGGGTCTGGGTGTAAACTCCCTTTTGTACCCGCGGTTGTCGTTCCACCCCGTGTTCTGTCGTTCTCCTCTGCCTCGTCCTCTGGGACTGAACCCGAAGGAGGGACCTCCTCGTGCCGGCCTGCCGCCTCGGCGGAAGCGAAAATCCGAGCGGGCACGTCGGAATTTGCTGGGGTTGTCAAATTTCTTACTTCTGTCAGTGTTCTTAGCACTTTTAGTGTCTACCTCCACTGCTTTGAAGAGGTGCGCTAGCTGTCCCCCAAACATTTTGGTTTTGTCCAGTGGCTTGCCTTGCACTGGCTTTGGGGGAAGGTAAAGTGTGAACTCTTTACCATCATTGTCTGTTACCTTCTTAGACCTAGCCACTTCTTTGCCAGTATATGTGGTCACTGACTTGTAGACGTTTTCAAAGCGTCGGAAAGTCATAAAGTTCGACGCTGCGGTAAGCAGCGCAATGCCTCTGTCCATGACTCGGGCAAGCGACGAGAATTTATTCTCGGCTTGCATTCTGTTCGCTACCGGAGTTATTGATGTTAGAGCTCCGAGTACTGCTTTATGGATGGTACACAATGCGTTCTCGTAACGCCGTCGTTCATCCGAGAGATGGATGCCTGCATCCATCTCCTTACTGATGGACTCGGGAATGCCTTTGATTCCCGAAATTTGTTCGGTTAGTTTGTTTATAACCTCGGCGGGTTTAAACGTGTGGAAATGTCCCTTTAGCGTCTCCCTCATCATACTTGTAGTGCGCAATCTCTTTGCCTTTCCCAAAGGGCATTTTTTCTTAAGTTTTGCGCCGATTCTCGCATAGACACCCGCTCTTTCTGTCCCTGAGTCGGACTCAGTTGAGGACGAGTCATCTGAATTATCAGATCATGAGCTCTTCTTCTTCTTCTTCTTGTTTTTCTTTGTCTTTTTAACCAACTTCTTGTTGATCTTGGTGAATTCATCACCTGAGCTGCTTGCGAGTCTTTTTCGCTTCTTCACTTTCGGTTTCGGAACCTCAAATGCCAATTCTGTTTCCTCCTCCGACAGGTCTTCCCAATCATCGTCTGGGAAGGGAGGGGAGGAAGGCCGTGTCATGGGCTGACTGAATTTTTCCATAATTTTCATGATCTTTTGCTCCAAATCATCCTCCCCACTATCCTTGTCCGAAGGACCAGCTCCTGGCTGCGGTGACGGGACGCCTGGGAGTCTGTGCGAGGGATCTAATCGTTACCTGAGGGCAGGCGGACCCCCTCTGCTGTTCTGCGGCGGAACCTAGCTGCGCTTGCGTGGGCATCGGTTTCTCTTCGTACACAAATAAGTTACCTTTAATTCGGTCTCATCTGTAACATGGTCACCACTGTTGAAACCGCAGAGTCTGGGTTATTGAGGGGTGTTAACTTATTTATTATTATGGTGAGTTATATTAAGTAACGTGTTTACACCATTCTGTATAACAGGCGGTTAAAGCTAATGGTATGCCATAGGTTTGTTCCGGTAGGTGAATAACCAACCCTACCGGAAGTGGGCGGCCAGTGGCCCGCCTGCTCTCTAATAGGTATATATAGGTATGTCTCGGTATGTATTGGTATATATAGCAATTTGTAGGTATATATAGGTATATATAGGTATACATATTTAGGTATAGATATATATATATTGGTATATAGAGCAATATGTAGCTATATATAGGTATACATAGGTATATATAGGTAAATATAGGTATGTGTAGGTATGTATAGGTATATATAGGTATATATTGGTATATATAGGTATATATAGGTATGTATATGTGTAGGTATATATAGGTATACATAGGTATATATAGGTATATATAGGTATATATATGGTGTTCTCTGTGGCGAAGTGGTTAGAGTGTCTGACTTTTTTCTAGGTCAGACTCCTAATCTGAAGGTTGGTGGTTCGATTCCCTGTGGCCCCCCACCTCGGCCAATTTTGATTTCCACCGCTGTGCATAACTTACAGCATCATCAAAGGGCAGTTGCTCTCATACCATGTCTATGTGGTGTGGGAGGTTAAAAATCCCTTGGGTCGGTAAAAGTGTAGGCTGGGGTTTTCTATTGACAAAATGTCTAATGGTGAAAACAAGTCTATTCAGACTTAACCATGATAGGCAGTATAAATCTTCGAGAAAAAAATTAATATATAGATGTATAGTACACGTGTATATAGCTATATATAGGTATTTTTATCGGTGTATATACATTCTTTTCATTTTGAAATTACAGTTTTATTTGTGGGATATCAAATGCATTTCCACGAATGACAGTCAATGCTTCTATCTTCGCCGTTCTTCAAAACATCGCCCAATTTGTGTTCTCGATGACAGTGACGTTGATATAGTGGTTGTGTCAGTGTTTACACTGTGAAGACAAGACAATGGGTCTATCCCATTATCTCATCCATTATCATCACCCCAATACACAAATGTACTCAAACTGAGTCCATTTTCACATCAAACATTAAAGTTGCATACTCCGATGGTTTTGAGTTTCTGCCATTTTTCTGAGATAAATATATTAAATTGATTGTCACTGTCAGATTCTATTTTACTTTCATTTGGAGTAAAATTTATTTTAAATGGCTGAGTTTTGAGATATTTGAAGTGCAAACATGTAAAATTAATTTTGGCAAGCTTGCCAAAACTCTGACATCATAGACTTTTGCCGTAACAGGTTCTACTAAATAGACTCAGTGTTCCTTTCCATGCGGCAGAAAATGCTGAATAAGTGTACCAGTATCTAAGTTTGATATGTAGAATCAAATCTAGATAATTGCTTCGGTTTTGAAATGGTTGTGATGGTTCATCGGACTATGCAGCTTTCAGAATAATAACATGTCAGGTTATCGTTTTCGATGCTTAAAGTAGCATAATCCAACACTTTTAAGTCTCCGCTATTTATGAAAGATAAACATAGTAGGATGATTATTATAACCGACCTAACTTTAGTTTGAAGTAATGTTTTGCATAATCCAACACTTTTGAGTTTATACTATTTTTATTAAAGATAAATATAGTAGGCTGATAGTTATAATCAAACTTACTTTAATTTGAAGTAATGTTCATTATAAATGATTAAATTTGGAGATATTTTAAGTGAAAACATACACAAATAATTGTGGCATGCACGTCGAAATTCTGACACCATCGGGTTGAGCAGTGACAACTTTGATTAAATTGACTTATTATGCCCCTCTATGTAGCAACAATTGTTTAAGAAGTGCATCAGCAGCAATAATGGCCAAAGCGTGGCTGAACCGCAGAACCTGCAGTTGGCGCTGGCGTCCCCCGAATCGCATTCTCATAAAACAGCTCATGATTGGTCAATAATATATCCATAATTATGTACACACACACCAACTGCACACCCATCACACCCTCTCACACACTCACACACGCCCCACAATCCCACGTCCAATGCAGTACTACGATAATGAACTATAACCTAACAGTGATTCTTCCCATTTATACACGCATAAACCTGCTATATTCCTTCTATATACAGTAACACCTCTCTAACCGACCATCTCCACAGATCGACCACTCCCCTATAACGATCACTGTATATTTGGGTCACAAATGATCGCCCATAGAATATCATTGTAATGATTTTAAAAAAGCTCCCTGAACTGACCACCTCCCGAAATGGACTATTTAAAGTTTCTCACATGGTTGGTCGCCTTAGAGAGGTTTTACTGCATATATATACAGTAAAACCTCTCTAACCGACCACCTCTACAGATTGACCACTCCCGTACGTCGATCGCTTTATTTGGGTCCCGACAATAACATTGTAACCATATTCTAACTCCCTAAACCGACCACTTAAAGTCGGTCCTAAGATCGGTCGGTTTAGAGAGGTTTTATTGTATATTTTAAATAATATTTGTATAATGCTTATACTGCAGATATATATATATATATATTTATATATAGCTCACTGAGCTAAATACCCAATGAGCTATATATATATAATTTACAGTGAGCTCTCTCTCTATACATATTATATATATATATATATAGCTCACTGTAAAGTAGTTGGAAAGGATTGCATGCTGCAGGGCCGCGCCGAGTGACGGCAGGGGGAGCTTTTTGTGTTTGGCGCACATTTGAATTTGATGTCGGTAATTTGCAGAGCGTGATGGAAGCTCTAACGTCTCAGATGTCGCAGTCCCACGTACATATCAATCACATATCGCCACCGGAACCTGAAAGTGATTGCTCAACCGGATTCCTATTGCATGTTTTGTGTTTCAGTTGTCATCGGTGCGCCAGCCCTACTTCAGGGCTGCAAGTCTCCACACACCCAACACACTGTCTCACCCACCCACACGCCCACACACCCAACACACCGTCTCACACATGCCCACAAACCCAACACACCGTCTCACACACTCACACGCCCACACACCCAACACACCGTCTCACATACATGCCCACCCACCCAACACACCGTCTCACACACCCACACACCCAACACACCGTCTCAAACCCACACGCCCACACACCCAACACACCGTCTTGCACAGATGCCCACACACCCAACACACCGTCTCACACACCCACACGCCCACACACCCAACACACCGTCTCACACAACCACACGCCCACACATCCAACACACCGTCTCACACACACACGCCCACACACCCACCACATCGTCTCACACACATGCCCACACACCCAACAGACCATCTCTCTCACACACATGCACACTAACATGCTCAAATACCACCCATTGCTAAACCCGCACCAACAACTGCACACCCATCACACCCTCTGAGACACAACCACACGCTCTCACACATCCACACATCCACACCCACACCAACAAGCACACAGGCGACCCATAGCCACACCCGCCCCACCATACACCACCAACAGCTGCACACCCAACACACCCTCTCACACACAACCACACCCTCTCACACACACATACACACCCTCAACCACAAGCACACAGACCACCCATAGCTACACATGTGCACACCCCCGCTACACACCCAACACCTACAGTCGCACACCTTCTCCGAGACACCATATCCACACCCACACCAACAAGCAAACAGGCCACACCCACACACAACCACACACTTAGACCCCCATACATTCACACAAATCCACACCTATAAACACTCACACACCACACATCCACACCCAAGCCCACACACCACACACCCCTACGTCCACATCTCCACACAGGCACCCACTCACCCACACCCACGTCCACACCGACACACCTACCCACACACCAACACACCAGCCGGCCCACACACTCATATACCCACACGTCCATACACCAACATACCCGCCCACTCACAGATCCACACATGTAAATACACGAACACACCGACACACCGACACATAGCACACCCACACGACCACACCCACATACCCACACAACCTCACCCACCACCTCTCCCCACCCACCAACACACTCACACCCACACACGCCCACAACCACACCCACCACATTAACACAACCACATCCACCCACTTCAATACACCAATACATCCACACACCCCAACACTTCCACCACACCCATACAACCACACCACCACACCCACTACACCCACATAACCACCCCCCACAACCACACCCACCACATACACTACACATACAACACACACAATCCCCCCCACAACCACACCCACACAACCACACCCACCCACACCCCCACCCCTAGCACACCGTCCACCCCCACCACATCCACCCCCACCCCCCACCCCACCACACCCACAACCACACCAACTACACACCCACACAACCACAACCACCACACCAGTCCACACACAACCACACTCACCACACACCGACAACCACAGCCACCAAACCCAACACACCACAGCCAGCCACCACAACCACACAAAGCAGTGCCTTCCAGATCTCTCCCATTATGGACACCGATATGAAGAACTAAAAACCATGGAATTGTTCTCTTTGGTCCCCAGAGTTCCGTGGGTTCGGGCCATTACCAAAGTATACGAGCGGCCGACCGCGGGAATAAACATATCATTAGCGACCGGCTGACTGCCTGAATAGTGGCGGCTGTGAGGGCGGTGTGTGTGTGTGTGTAAGGGGGGAACGACTCATGCGAACTGCCAATACGGTCTGATTTACCTCCGGGGCGGGCATTTCTGCCGGGCCCGGGGCCGCGCCGTGCCGTCAATCCCCCCGCCCGCCTCGGCCCGCTCGCATTGTTGTCCGGCCCCGACTACCCCTCCCCCGGCTTCTCTTCATCCGCCCGCCACCCCTCCCCTCCCCCCTTCCAACACACACCACCCCCTACTCACACCGATGACAAACTCTCAATTTAGACCTTTCAAATTCTGGAATGGCGAATGCTTCTCAGGTTTATTAGCAATGCAAAAAAGGCACCGGGAGAATGAAGAGTTCGAGCTGGGCATGCGACCGCCCGCCCGCCCGCTCAGCCCGCCTGCCTTTCCGCCGGGGGAGGGGGGAGGAGGGTCCGGGGAATCGGAGGAAGGGAGGGAGGGGGAGGGGGTGGGGTGCACTCTTATCTGGAAGGGGAGGGTGGGAGTGGCGGTGGGGGTGATGGTGGTGGGAAGGGGCAGTTCATGTAGTGCTAGCACTCCGACGTCACATCAATCAGTCTCCAAGCCACCCACTACACAATCCCCCTCCCACCCCCCTCCCCCCTCCCACCTATCTCCCCACACACTCACACGCCCACTACACACACGCCTCTCCCCTCCCCCCTCCCCCCTCCCCCCCTCCCCCAACACTCACACGCCCACTCACCAGACGCTGTACACGGCGGCACAACAATAAGCCCGCTTCATTCTGTCGTCTGCTCCACAGTAAAATGTCGTCTGCTCTCAGAGAAACTTATATGGATTAGGTTGATTTGTTGGTATTTTTACTTTTGCGGGTGTGTGTGTGTGCATCTGTGGTTATGGGGAAAGGAGAAACTGTATGTTTCCGTTGTTGCTTTTCTAGTTTTTGTTATTTGTGGGTGGTAGTAGTGATAGCTGTGGAATTGTGGCAGATTGTATTTAGGTAGCAATGGTTGATATTACTAATATTAGTCCCACATTTAGCGCAGTTATTCAATATATATGAGCCTGTCTCAAAAGGTGATAACTCCCTTTTTTGTTGTCCATCGTAACGATTGACACAAAACAGCACAGAAATGGTTACACTGAAAACACAAGGACATTTGCTTCAAATCAAGATGTATTCTATTGGGATTATGAAACACCATGTAAAAAACAAATCAGTTTATCCCGAGCAAATGCATAAGCAGATAGTATGTTGATCATTACAATGGACAAAGTTTTGTCTGATATTGTTTAGCACCTTTTGAGACAGTCTCATATATATATCATCATCATCATCGTATATACTTCAGTATGATATAAAGATAATACCCCAAACATCATATATATCTGATGTACAAAGGATTATATTTATACTTCAGTACGAAATAAAGACCTTACCTTACATATATATATTTATTGTATGGCATTATTTTTACATCGCATCGAAACAACGATATAAAGGTATTACCGTACAAATCATATATACATGATTTGGAAGGTATATATATATGATGAATTGCGGATTATGCGAGTATAGAGATACGGAAGGGAATTATTCTTATATTTCCTCCACTAGAACCCAAAGCATGT
Organism: Branchipolynoe longqiensis; assembly: GCA_030323885.1. Taxonomy (NCBI): domain Eukaryota; kingdom Metazoa; phylum Annelida; class Polychaeta; order Phyllodocida; family Polynoidae; genus Branchipolynoe; species Branchipolynoe longqiensis. The sequence continues at coordinate 106,017,902 of CM059186.1, forward strand.
ACCGGTGGCGGAACTTTTGTCCTACCTTTCCGCCACTATATGAAGATCTGTGTCAGTTGCACCGGAGGGATATACATAATATGATAATTAATATGGTCAAGGCAGGTCAGGCCAGGGACAGGCAGTGATGGGCAGGGCATTATATATAGACAGATACTAAATGTCAGTTCTAAGTATATGTGTATACAATCGGATATATACATATACCATATATGTCCCAATAGAAGCACGCTACCCAATAGAAGCACACCCTGCTTTTCAAGATTGAAAGCGTGCACAAATTTACAATCATATTCAGACTGAATGCACATAAAATAAGACAATCCCACTTTATTTCAGAGGCATGACAAAAACAAATCGATGAAATTCTTTAACTTTGAATAGACGTGCATCCATGTGTCTGCACTCACGCAGTGCGTGTTTATTGGGACATATACGGTATATTAATAACACCATCGATCTGCACATTCTAAAATCCTCAATAAATAACATCAATTGCATTAACAAAATTAAATTGCTGATTCATCATACCCTAAATAATGTCACGGGGGTGATTTAAACAAAGGGTACATTGCACCTAGAGCAGATTTCGCACCCACTTCTTGCCATTCCGAAGTTGGCGTACTAACCATCTAGTCTATCTAGGCTCCTAAATGCAATACGTACGCCTACCTCTCTCAGTGTAGACTATTTCAATTATGTTATATTTGTGTTTATCAGGCTATGTATTGTAGCGATTACTCTGAAGAAAGAGGGTTAGTAGTACATGGAAATAGTAGTGACAAGTATCAATTTTGTACGTCATTGGTTTAATTGGTTTAACTCGACCGGGTTTTGAACCAGTAGCGGCGGTCAACTCACCGCCACACCCACCCCCGTTGGCTACGTATGCATCTCTTTGCTTGTCTAGTGTTTAAAAGAACAGTTTTATTGGTTTTAAAATATTAGTAACATAACATGTAATACATATAATACATATACTAAACCTATAATACATTCTATGTATTCTGCACTGACCTCTCACGCAGTGCGCGACTTAGAGGCGTAGGCATGGAGAGGGTTGTACACTGACCGCGAGGAAATCTGCACACTGACAAGAAGGCAAGCAGGGCTAGGAAGATATGCTTTTCACTGACCAGCAGGCAGTTCTCACGCAGCCCCGCCCTGCCCCGCACTGCCCCGCCCTGCCCGTCCCTCCCCGGCCTGACCATGCCCGGCCCGACCATGCCCGGCCCGACCATGCCCGGCCCGACCATGCCCTGCCCCGCCCTGCCCCGCCCTGCCCCGCCCTGCCCCGCCCTGCCCCGCCCTGCCCCGCCCTGCCCCGCCCTGCCCCGCCCCGCCCTGCCCCGCCCAGCCCGCCCTGCCCATGCTGCCCGCCCTGCCCCGCCCTGCCCCGCCCTGCCCCGCCCTGCCCCGCCCTGCCCCGCCCTGCCCCGCCCCGCCCTGCCCGCCCCGCCCGCCCTGCCCCGCCCTGCCCCGCCCTGCCCCGCCCTGCCCCGCCCTGCCCCGCCCTCCTGGCGCCCTGCCCCTCCGCGGCGCGGCGCCTGCCCGGCCGCCCTGCCCGGTCCTTCCCGCCCTGCAATCCCCTGTCCCGCCCTACCCCGCCCTGCCCCCCCTGTCCCTACGGCCTCGCCATGCCGTCCTGCCCCGCCCTGCCCCGCCCTGCCCCGCCCGCCCCCGCCCTGCCCCGCCCTGCCCCGCCCTGCCCCGCCCTGCCCCGCCCTGCCCCGCCCTGCGGCTCGTTTATGGGCCCGACAATGCCCGGCCCTTCCGCGCCCTGCCCTACCCGTCCCTGCCTGTCATTGCCCGTCCCTGGCCGTCCCTGGCCGTCCCCTGGCCGTTCCTTCCCGTCCATGCCCATCACTGCCTGTCCCTGCCCTGACCTGCCCTATCCATACTCGGCACACCGGACCCCGCCGGTACCCGTCTTGCCCAGTCCTACCCTGCCCTGTACCTACCCACCCTGCCCTGCCCTGTCCATACCCACCCCACCTCATCCCACCCCCACCCCGCTATGCCCCACCCACCCCACCCCGCCATGCCCCACCCCGCCCCACCACCGCCCTGCCCTGGCCGGAGACAGGCCGGGCGGTGCGGGGTGATTACGTGCCTGACAGCTGACGGATTACAACAATCACACTCATTTCCCGTGCTTGTTAGCGGGGCCGGCCCTGCCCGCCCCGGCCACTTGGTGACCCGACCGCATCTCCATGGTGACCGGCACTGACCGACAGTCGCCGAAGCCCGGGCCGAATACCAACTCAGGCTGCAGCCTAGAAACAAGGGGTGGCCACGCCTATAGGGCACTGTCACGCTAAAAGGCCGATTGGCTTTTGCTAGTGCTTTGGGGGGTGGTCAATGAGTGTGTGTAAAGGAGTGTGAAGGGGGGGGGGCACTGAGTATGTGTGTGGAGGGTACTGTGTATTGGGGGAGACACTTATTGTGTATGTGTGGGGAGTGGAACACTGAATGTATATGTGGGTTCTGTGGGGGAGGGGGGGTACTGACTGTGTGTCTGTGGGGGGGGGGGGCAATAACTGTATGGGGGACACGTGGGGTGTGTATATGGGGGGCACACTGAGTGTGTGTGGGGATGCCTGAGGTGTGAATGTGTGCGGGTATTGCAGTACCTCTGATACCTTAGGTGTTAAATACCTCAGGGAGTTTGACGCCCCTGCCTTGCAAAGGTGTAAACCACTGCCTTCTGGTACAGGTTCTTGACAGAACCAAAGGCTAAGGGAGTAAACCCTAACAGAAAACCATGGTACCATGGCAGCATTAAGGGTGGTGATGAATGGAACTCCCAACATCTCCCGACCAGCCACTGCAGGGACAAATAGTTTGCGCCTGTCTTGACGTGTTCTTGCCGGTGTGAGACCTCTATTTGCTCCCCGAGAGAGTGCCGCTAGTAACTTGCAAAAGCCAGCAGCACTTCAACACTTTGCAAGCAGCTTTTATCAAATGTCCAACCGCATGAAATAACATCACTCTCACAGCAGAGATCTAATTGGAGAGCGGCGGTTAACTAATGAAAGCAGTCTTTGTCGCATTGCGACTGACAGCATGATGATGATGGGGGGGCGGGAAACACTGAGTGTGTGTGGAGACACTTGGCTTGTGAATGTGTGGGGGGGGGGGGGAAACTGAGTGTGTGTGGGGGGGACACTGACACTTACATCACATGACATATAAAACCACATTCATGATGAGGACTTGCCATCTCGGGGTGCTATATTGTAGTGTTCTATTACAGAAATATAATACCCGCCATATAACAACCAGGGCTACAAATAGAACCCCACACTCCTCTGAATCTGATGTGAAGGTAGTTTGCAGCGATATATATATATATATATAATTTTTTGTACATTGGTTGTTTAAGCTGGGGAAATTTCATTCGCAGACGACTGGTCTTTCTCATTCCACTGCTCCTTGCCCTATCCTAGTAATGTCGAGCATCTGGCTAGGAAGCGACAAGTATCAATTTTTTTAAGTCATTGGTTTGTTGACTCAACCAGGATTCAAACGCATGATCCCATGATCTACCACCATGGGAGACGGACGCGCTAACTCATTCGTCCATCCCGTCTTTACGAGTCTTTAATCTCAGAATGGTCGGCGTGACAAAAGTCTGTTTCTCGTGGTGGGAGGAGAGGGGTATGGTTTATCACTGACCAGAAGAAATGTTAGCAAACTCAACAAACCATGACTAGACATATTCTGTGAGGATACGTTGGTGGTACTCTTACATGTTTATATGATTATATGTTTATATCTTGACGTATGTCTCATATTGTCATACCGGGAGGTCCCCTGTTCACATCGGCCTGCGAGGCAGCGTGGTACTGTGTGACTGTGTGACGGTGGGAGTGTGGGATTGTGGTACTTGTTCCCTAACTCCATATACTACTTACAGTCGACATACGGCCAGGACCAGCAGCATGCTGCGCCCCGCAGTCACTAATCACTGTACCGACTAGTTAGTCACGTGACCGGCTCTCAGCTAAGTGCTTTGCCATACTATAAAGCCTCGTGTTAGATCATAACAGCAGGCATTGTTCTCACCATAGGAATATGAAGAGATAGCCCGCCCTCCCACCCCCACCTCCATCAGTCACATCAACATCCACATCCACATCCAATACCATGCCAACACCCACCACTACACCCACAACAACACCCATACCTACACCCACTCACATACCCACACCCACTCTCTACCAACAACACCCACTCACACTAACGTCCGGGCCGTCACCCACTCGCACACCCACACGCACACTCACCAGAACACCCTCCCGCACACCCACATTCACTCTCAACAGTACATCCACACTCATTCCCATTCCCACACCCACAAGGACACCCACATCTACTCACACACCCACATCTACACCCTCACCCACATTCACACCCACACCCAAATCCACACTCACACGCACACCCACATTCACACCCACACCCATACCTACACCTACACTCACCACTACACCCACACCTACAACCAAATCCATACTGACACCCATACCCATACCCACACCCACACCTACACTCACCACTACAACCACACCTACACCCACATCCACTCACCACTACAACCACACCTACACCCACATCCACACTCATACCCATAGCCATACTCACACCCACAGCTACACTCACCACTACACCCACACCGACACCTACAACCAAATCCACACTCACACCCATACCCATACCCACACCCACACCTACACTCACCACTACAACCACACCTACACCCACATCCACACTCACACCCGTAGACACACCCACACCCACAGCTACACTCACCACTACACCGACACCTACACCTATTCATGGGTTCTAATCCTGGTAGAGTCAAACCAGAGACTTAAAAATTGATACTTGTCACTTCCTAGCCTGGCGCTCGGCATTATCAGGATAGGGCAAGGACTGGTTGGCTCAGTGTCAGGATAATGTGACTGAGTGGGATATCACTGTCAGGTCATGGTGCTGGCGGCCTGCTTTCCCAGTGGGGCAGCACTATAAAGTCGCCATGAGTGTGCACTGTCACAAGTCAGCACCCGTTCTGATATGACCTTAGATGTTGCTAGGATGCAAAACAACAACAAACAAACAAAACAAACACCTACACACACGTAGACCCACACCCATACCCATACCCATACCCATACCCATACCCATACCCATACCCACACCTATACACATACCCATAGCCATAGCCATACCCATACCCATACCCATACCCATACCCATACCCATACCCATACCCATACCCATACCCATACCCATACCCACACCCACAACCACACCTACAAGCACTCTGCCCCTCTCAACGTCCGACAGGTTAGATAGAGGCATGGACAAGCAAAGGGAGGGGGTGGAGAGGGAGAGGGGGAGGGGGAGTGGGGGGGAGGGGGAAGGGGGAGGGTGGTGGGAGGGGGAGGGGGAGGGGGAGGGAGGGGGGGAGGCGGAGGCGGAGGTTGGACTGGGGAGTTGAACGATGTATAGGCAGGCGGGAGAAGAGGTGGGAGGGGACGGGCTGGGGGGTTGAGGGGGGTTGTGGGCCTGTGGAGGCCCTGTTGAGGTGGGTATGCGTGCCATGAGGAATGACTCTTGGCAGTGTGACAGGGGTTGGTCAGGGAGGGGCCGGGAAAAGAGGCAGGGCCGTCGAGGGTGTAGGCGAAAGAGAAATGTTATGTCAAAGATGGTCAAATAATGTCGCTATGACAACTGTGCAAATTTACAAATATCATGACTATTTTTGTAGGTTCGGCATTTCAAAAGAAGCAATCTCCAGCAATCTCTGTTCTGTACTCTGGACAGCGAGGCCTCTGAGATCAAATAGCAAATATTAGCCTCAGTTAATCTTTGTTATCCTCCTCCGTGAAATGGTCTAGTAGATAGAAACAAAATTCACCCCATACTATAGTAGCCTGAATAGGAGAGAAGAACAACCTATTAGAACAAGTGGAGAAATTGTGGGAAATCGAGTGACAGTATTTAAAAAATATATTATTCACATCTTGTTATATTTACTCCCAACATTTGAACTGATTAGTAGATTAAATCCATAGATGGATGAACTTTAAAGTTTTAATTGACCGCATATTCACATGGCAGCCATTGACAGGATGTTGAGAGGTTCATGGGTAATAATCGAATCTAGGTCAGGAAGCAGTTATTTTCATTGGCTGAGGTAGTCAGGTGGTGAACCAATTCATTCAAACATGGCGGATTTACTTCATTTACTTGATCAATTCAAACTGTTTTTTTGTCATTATGCCTTGATATTATGTGACTTGAGCACTCTGGAGATAAGAGTATATGTGGGGGGGAAACAACATGAGATGCCAAACGAAGACCATCAACAGTGAGACACATTTTCTCCAACTTTGACATAGGGTGTAATAGGTTGTTCTTCAACCCTACTCAGGCTACTGTAGTATGGGGTGAATTTTGTATGTATCTACTACACCACTTCACGGAGGAGGATAACAAAGATTGACTGAGCCTAACAGTCGCTATTTGATCTCAGAGGCCTCGCTGTCCAGAGTACAGAACAGAGATTGCTGGAGATTGCTTTTTTCGAAATGCCCAACCTACAAAAAGAATCATGATATTTATCTATCTAGCAGAGTGACGTAGACTAGAAAACACACATGTTTCTACCATTCCTTTTTGGAATATAAAAAAAGAAAATTGTATGGACTAATAGGTCTCTAGCAGGATTAAAAACAAGCATTAGCTTATTCAGGCCATATAGCTTGTTTGTCAGTTAATATTTTACGTACTATCAACATCTAAGGTCATATCAGAACAGGTTCCGACTTGTGACAGTGCATGCTGATGGCAACTTTATAGTGCTTCCCCACTGGAAGACCAGGCCACCAGCACCATGACCCCATATCCCACACAGTCACATTATCCTAATATTGTGCAAACCAGTCCTTGTCATATCCTATTAATGCCAAGCGCCAGGCGAGGTAGCGACAAGTATCAATTTTATAAGTCATTTGTTTGACTCGGCTGGGATTGGAACTCTCGACCTTCCATAATGGAAGCATGGGCTCTACCGATTAGGCCACCGCATCGAGTTTCAAGGCATCAAAGAAGCGCAACACGAAGCCTACTTTGAATAATTGGGAATTTGAGGAGCGTTCACTATCACATAAAACCTCTATGACCACCACCCCCCCCCCTCTCCTCCCTCCCCCTCCCTCCACCACCGATCCCACCTCTGCATGACGTCACAAAATAAGGAGATTTGACATCCAACCCTTTTGTGCAGGGCTTCACGCTTGAATAAGTATTCATCAGATAAGCTAGGGTGTATTACAGCCGTTTTAGATTCAATTTAGCCATGAATAAAATCTTTTTGACAAGTATAAACGAAATATCAGCCTCCCAATTCCAGTCCATATAAAGCTGCTGTGCCATACACGAAAATTTGTCCGAGATTGGGAATTCTCTGCTTTCACTATTTAAAGTAATGGTTGCTGGAGTCGAGCGCCTGGCTAGGAAGTGACAAGTATCAATTTTTAAGTCATTTGGTTTGACTCGACCAGGGTTATTGGATTCAAATCCCACTATCTACCAAATCGGGAGACTGACGCTCAAGTCATTCGGTCATCCCGTCTGGTGGCGTTAGTGGGGGGAGGGTGCAATAGCTACTGCTAATATGCATGCGCATGGAAGCTGCCGAAGCGACACACACGGAATGGGCGGGACGCTGGGGGTCTCAGTTGGGAGAAAGGATCAGGGGTGGGGTCTTGGTGGTGGTAGGTGGTGGTGGTAGGTGGTGGTGGTAGGTGGTGGTGGTAGGTGGTGGTGGTAGGTGGTGGTGGTAGGTGGTGGTGGTAGGTGGTGGTGGTAGGTGGTGGTGGTAGGTGGTGGTGGTAGGTGATGGTAGGTGGTGGTGTTAGGTGGTGGTGGTAGGTGGTGGTGTTAGGTGGTGGTGGTACGTGGTGGTGGTATGTGGTGGTGTTAGGTGGTGGTGTTAGGTGGGGGTGTTAGGTGGTGGTAGGTGGCGATGTTAGGCGGTGGTGTTAGGTGGTAGGTGGTGGTGGTATGTGCTGGTTGTAGGTGATGGTAGGTAGTGGTGGTAGGTAGTGGTGGTAGGTGGTGGTGGTAGGTTGTGGTGTTAGGTGGTGGTGTTAGGTTGTGGTGTTAGGTGGTGGTGGTAGGTGGTGGTGTTAGGTGGTGGTGTTAGGTGGTGGTGGTGGTAGGTGGTGGTGTTAGGTGGTGGTATGCGGTGGTGGTAGGTGGTGGTGGTAGGTGGTGGTGGTAGGTGGTGGTGGTAGGTGGTGGTGGGAGGTGGTGGTGGTAGGTTGTGGTGTTAGGTGGTGGTGTTAGGTGGCAGTTGTAGATGGTGGTAGGTGGTGGTTTCAGGTGGTGGTGGTAGGTGGTGGTTTCAGGTGGTGGTGGTAGGTTGTGGTGGTAGGTGGTGGTGGTAGGTTGTGGTGTTACGGTGGTGGTGTTAGGTGGTAGTCTTCGGTGGTGGTGTTCGGTGGTGGTGTTCGGTGTGGTCTGGTAGGTGGTGGTGGAAGTAGGTGGTGGAAGTTGGTGGTGGTAGGTGGTGGTGGTAGGTGGTGGTGGTAGGTGGTGGTGGTGGTGGTAGGTGGTGGTGGTAGGTGGTGGTGGTGGTAGGTGGTGGTGGTAGGTGGTGGTGGTAGGTGGTGTGTGTGGTGGTGTAGGTGTGGTAGGTGGTGGTGTAGGTGGTGGTGGTAGGTGGTGGTGTAGGTGGTGGTAGGTGGTTGTGGTAGGTGGTGGTGGTAATAGGTGGTGGTAGGTGGTGGTGGTAGGTGGTGGTGGTAGGTGGTGGTGGTAGGTGGTGGTGGTAGGTGGTGGTAGGTGGTGGTGTTAGGTGAAATGGTCCGTGAGGGTGGGGAGAGGAGAAGAAGGAGGAGGAGGAGGAGGGGGTTATGGTCGAATCGGTGACGGCCCATGCGGCCCCTAGGGCCCATAGAGACCGGTGGGACATTGACATGGCGCCGATTTACCACAACCTCGGTGCTCGCCGGCCGAACCCTGCCGGGCACCGGTAGGTAACCCGACCGGGGTGAGGACCCCGGGAACCCCCGTCCACCCAACACCCACCCCACCCCACCCCGCCGCCGCCCCGCCCCGCCGCGCAGCCGCCGCGCTCGGCCTTCCTGCTCCCGGCACCCCCGGCTCCCCAGCGCCCCACCTCCTCCTCTCCGGGCGAGCCGGGCCACCAAATATTGTAACGGCGCCGGTGGCCATAAATCAGGGCGCCCGGCGCACGTGGGATTCGCCCGGGGGATGATTAATTAAGATGATTACGGTAATTACGGGCATTGATATTATAAACACAAGGCGTTCTCGGCAGATCCATCTCGGCACACCCGAGTCGCTCTGACACGTGGTCGTAAATTGTCGGGGGCCGTGGAGGGTGGTGGGAGCGGGAGGGGGGAGGGGGGAAGGGGGAGGGGGGAGGGGGGGGGGTCCAGCAGCGGCCGGGAGATGGGGTTTGGCGTAGGGGTAGGGGTTGGGGTGCGGGGAGACAGGACCGCTCAATACGCCGGTGTACTAACTAACGAACTGATACTGACTGACTTGGGTGTCGGTGAGCGTGTAGGCACTGCCTGCGATGCAGCGTGGGACTGGGGTACTGTGATCGCTGTATGATTGTGGGATTGTGGGACTGCATGCAAGTGGGAATGTGGTGTTGTGCGACTGTAGGACTGCGGGACTGTGGGATGGCGGGACTGTGAGACTGTGGGACTGTGGCACTATGGGACTGTGGGACTGTGGGACTGCAGGACTGTAGGACTGTGGGACTGCAGGACTGTGGGACTGTGGAATTGTGGGATTGTGGGACTGTGGGATTGTGGGAGTGTGGGACTGTGGGACCGTGGCACCATGGGACTATGGGACTGCAGGACTGTGGGTTTCGGGACTGCGGGACTGCGGGACTGCGGGACTGTGGGACTGCACACAGTCCGATGCGATGGTAACCAGCGCTACTTCTGGTGTCCTCAGATCGGCGGGATTTTCGATTTGTTCCCCCCCAGCTCCAGTAGAGGTTTCGTGAGAGCCGGTGTAGGACGTTCCAAACACTACCCTGTTCAAAACACTACGGTTAAGTTCAAAATGCTACCCTTACATACATTCAAAACACTACCCAAGTTCAAAACACTATCATGACATGGCAGTGGGGGCTGGAGTGCCGCAATATGTAACCTACTGCATCATGCCCCACCTTACTGTATCATCAACCCCCTTACTACATATTTCCCCACCCTACTGCACACTGCCAAACCTTACTGCATTATTCTGCACCTTACAGCATACAGCCCCACCTTACTACATACTGCCCCACACTACTGAACACTGCCCCATCCTACTGCATACTTCCCCACCTTGCTGAATACACCCCCACCTTACTGCATACAGCCCCACCCTACTGCATAGGCTCCAGCTTACTACATACTGCACAACACTACTGCGCACTGACCCACCCTACTACATTCTCCGCATTCTTCCCCACTATAATGCATACAACCCCATCCTACTGCCTACTACCTACTGCCACACCGGGTAATTGGTAGAGTGTGGGCCTCATGCGCGGAAGGTCGGGAGTTCGATTCCTGGTAAAGTCAAACCAATGACCATAAAATTTATATTTGTTGCTTCCTAGCATGACACTCTGCATTATTAGGATAGGGCAAGGAGAGGTTAGCTCAGTTTCAGGATAATGCAACAGAGTGGGATATCGGGTCAAGGATGCCAGCAGCCTGATTTTGCAGTGGGACAGCACTATAAAGTCGAGTGAGTGTGCACTGTCCCAAGTCGATACCCATCCTGATATGACCTTAGATGTTGCTAGGATGTAAAACAACAACCAACAACAACAACCCCTACTGCCCCCACCTTCCTACATACTGCCCCACCCTTCTGCGTTCTTCCCCACTTCACTGCATACAGCCCCACCCTACTGCACACTGCCCACCCTACTGCATTCTTCCCCACCTCACTGCATTCTTCCCCACCTCACTGCATTCTTCCCCACCTCACTGCATACAGCCCCACACTACTGCATACTGCCCCACTTTACTGGATACTGCCCCACCCTACTGCATACTGCCTTACCCTACTACAAAGTAAAATGAATATGCAGCAATTATAACATCTTTTTAGAGTACTGTTTTGAATTTAGAGGTACTGTTTTTAACTTGAGGATAGTGTTTTTAGCGTGGCCGCCATAGTGTTTTGAACCTAACTTCAATTAAGTTGAAAACACTACCATAGTGTTTTGAACCTAGGTTGAAAACACTAGGTAGTGTTTTTGTGGGGTAGTGTTTTTAACTTACTACACCGGCCCTGGCCGGTCTTGGTGTACTGGGCCGACGCTGCGAATCTGCGTACGTCGGGCTCCCATCGAGTAGCTAACGACCCACGCCTCCTGTAATAGGAGCTGCTCTGGTTACTTTGGGAGTAAAGAGCCGCCTGGAACCAGCCTCAGCCTGCACGCAAGGCTCACCTCCCACATATCTCCCCCTCAACCTCCCCACATCTCCTCACATCTCTCCAAACCTCCCCACACCTCCCAACACCTCCCCACACATCCCCACACCTCCCCACTCCTCCCCTCATCTTCCCACCTCTCCCCACATCTCCCCACACATCCCCACATCTCTCCACATATCCCCACATCTCCCCAAACCTCCCCGCATCTCCTCACATCTCTCCACATCTCACCACACCTCCCCACATGTCCCCACATGTCCCCACATCTCCCCACACCTCCACACAGCTCCCCACAGCTCCCCACATCTCCCCACAGCTCCCCACATCTCCACACATCTCCCAACACCTCCCCACATCTCCCCACAGTCTCGCCACACTCCCGCACACCTCTCCCCACACCTCCCTACACTCCCCACACCTCCCCACACCTTCCCACACTCCCCACATCCCCCACACTCCACACTCTGCAGGCCCTCTAAGTACCCATCGTTCTGTTCGCGTTTCCAATCTCCCCCCCCCCCCCCCCACACACACACACCACACCACCACCACCATTCCCCGCCCTCCCCTCCATTCGTAACGTTCCCCTCCATTCTCCGCCCTCCTTGCCTTCCCCGCCCTCCCGAACATTCCCCGCCCTCCCCACCATTCCCCGCCCTCCCCACCATTCCCCGTCCTCCCCAGGATGAAATGGTACTGCATGGCTGTAGTGATTAACATTTTGATTCTAGCTGAACACATGGTACAGCATGGCTGTATTGAGTAATGGACTGATTCTGCCTGAGACATGGTACAGCATGGGTGTATTGAGTAACAGTTTGACTCTGGCTGAGACATGGTACAACATGGCTGTAGTGAGTAACAGTTTGACTCTGGCTGAGACATGGTACAACATGGCTGTATTGAGTAACAGTTTGACTCTGGCTGAGACATGGTACAACATGGCTGTAGTGAGTAACAGTTTGATTCTGGCTGAGACATGGTACAACATGGCTGTAGTGAGTAACAGTTTCACTCTGGCTGAGATATGGTACAACATGGCTGTAGTGAGTAACAGTTTGATTCTGGCTGAGACATGGTACAACATGGCTGTTTTGAATAACAGTATGACTCTGGCTGAGACATGGTACAACATGGCTGTAGTGAGTAACAGTTTGATTCTGGCTGAGACATGGTACAACATGGCTGTAGTGAGTAACAGTTTCACTCTGGCTGAGATATGGTACAACATGGCTGTTGTGAGTAACAGTTTGATTCTGGCTGAGACATGGTACAACATGGCTGTAGTGAGTAACAGTTTGACTCTGGCTGAGACATGATGCAACATGGCTGCAGTGAGTAACAGTTTGATTCTGGCTGAGACATGGTACAGCCTGGCTGTATTGAGTAACAGTTTGATTCTGGCTGAGACATGGTACAACATGGCTGTAGTGAGTAACAGTTTGACTCTGGCTGAGACATGGTACAACATGGCTGTAATGAGTAACAGTTTGATTCTGGCTGAGACATGGTACAACATGGCTGTAGTGAGTAACAGTTTGACTCTGGCTGAGACATGGTACAACATGGCTGTAGTGAGTAACAGTTTGATTCTGGCTGAGACATGGTATAACATGGTTGTAGTGAGTAACAGTTTGACTCTGGCTGAGACATGGTACAATGTGGCTGTAGTGAGTAACAGTTTGACTCTGGCTGAGGATATGGTCACGTAGGCTGTTATGAGTAACCGTCTGACTCTGGCTGAAGACATGGTGCAGCACAGCGTTAGTGAGTGATGGTTTGGTCCTGACTGAGGAAATGGTAAAACACTGCTATAGTGAGTGACAGTTTGATACTGGCTGAAGACATGGTACAACTGGTTGAAAACATAGTACAACTGGTTGAAGACACAGCTGCCATAATGAGTGACAGTTTGATTCTGGCTGAAAACATGACACTGAGCATCTGTAGTGACTTCACACATGTTACTGTACATTTGTAGTGAGTGACTTGTAGGATAGCATCCTCACCTCCCCCACACTCTAACCTCCCCCCCTCCCCCTTCCCCGCTCCACATCCTTCCCACCGTCCGGAAAGTGGCACGATGCCGCGGGTAACCGCAGTGGGCATGCCAGCCATGCAAAACACCCACCTACACCCCACACCCCTACACACCCACCCCCACACACCCACACACCCACACCCCACACACCCACACCCCACACCCCACACCCCACATCCCACATCCCACACCACTACACACCCACACCACTACATACCCACACCTACACCCCCACACACCCACACCCCTACAGCCCCCAACCACCACACCTACACACGGCCCTGTGTCGGGTCGAGGCGAACACCCGCAGTAAGGTGAGTGTCACTCGCCGCCGGCAAAGGCTCCGATGACTTCCGCCAAGAAGCCCTCCTCTTCCTCCGCCCTGAAGCCCCTCCCTCCCCCCGCTCCAAATCCTCCCGCCTGCGTCCCCTCTCCGGCTCATCCCTGAACTCCACACACACACGCACACACAGGGACGCCTTTCGCCCCTCTTCTCATCACACGCCATTTGTTGGGTGCTGTTTGGCGTGTATTAGCGCGTCTGTTTGTGTTTTTAAAAGTCTTTTTTAATGTTTAATTTAACTAAATTGTTTTGTTGTTTTTGTTGGCGTTGTTGTCTTTGGTGTTTTGTTGTTGTTTTGCCGTTGTTTGTGTTGTCTTTGTTGTTGTCGTGTTTGTTGTTTTGTGGTTGTTGTTGGTGTTTTTTTTTTTATGTTTTTGCTGTGTTGTTGTTTGTTGTTGTTGTTGTTGTGTTGTTATGTTGTTATTGTTTGTGTTGTTATTGTTTTGTTGTTGTTTGTGTTTTGTTTTTGGTGTTGCCCATGTTGTTGCATGTGTTGTTATTTTACTGTTGTTTTTGTTGTTGTTGTCTTTGTTGTTTTGTGGTTGTTGTTGGTGTGTTGTTATTGTTTTTGCTGTGTTTTTGTTTGTTAGTTTTTGTTGTTTGTTTTGTTGTTGTGTTGTTATTGTTTTGTGTTGTTGTTTTGTGTTTGTTGTTTTGTTGTTGTTTGTGTTTTGGTTTTGCCCATGTTGTTGCCTGTGTTGGTATTTTGTTGTTGATATTTTGCTTTGCGTTTTTCTTATTTTTGTTTGCAGTTGTGGAGTGTGTGTGAGTGACTTGGAGGCTTTTCGCCAAGTCGGCATCTATGCCATCTTCATGGCGAATTAGCGTGGATAATTTACGACACGACAAGTAACCATGTTGCTATCCAACATGTACAACACCTACTCATCTGACTTTAAAGCAAGAACATTTTGTTTCTTTGTTGTTGTTTTACATCTTAGCAACACCTAAGGTCATATCAGGACGGGAATGAAGTTTGTTGCTTTGTTGGAGTTTTACGTCCTGACAACATTCAAGGTCATATCAGGATGAGTACTGACTTGTGACAGTGCGTGCTAATGGCAACTTTATAGTACTAATGCCCCAATGGGAGAGCAGACTGCCAGCACCATGACCCAATATCCCACACAGCCATATTATCATGATACTGTGCTAACCAGTCCTATCCTATTAATGCTGAGTGCCAGGCTAAGTAGCGACAACTATCAATTTAATAAGTCATTGGGTTGACTGGGCTGAGATTCGAACTCCTGACCTTCCACACAGGAAGCCTTCGCTCTACTAATTCGGCCACCGTGTCCGGTTCTGGCTTTTAAAGAGGAAGATGATGAAGAAGAAGTTGAAGAAGCGAAAAGAAAGTAGTGCTTACTAGGACAGACGGAATGGTCAAATGAGTTGGGCGTCTGCTTTCTGTGTAGCAGTTCGTGCATTTCGAAGCCATGGGGTTCAAACCCCTGGCGAGTCAAACCAATTACTTAAAATGTGTACTTGTTGCTACCTAGCCTGGTGCTTGGCATTACATGCGAGCATGGGAGCGGGAGGTAGCTCAGAGGGTAGCCTGTCCATCTGTGTAGGTGTGGGTCATCCAATCGATCCTGGTCAATGGACACATTTGCAATTTGGGCTATTTTCCTTTCCATGCAGTGGGCCACAACTGGTTCATCAAAGGCTGTGGTATCTGCTCTCCTGGCTGTTGGAAAGTGCATATAAAAGACCCCTTGCTGCTTACCGGAAGGAGTAGCCTATTTGGCGGCAGCAGGTTTCCTCTAAAGAAATATGTCAGAATGACCAAATGTTTGACATTCAATAGGCAATGATAAAAACCAATGTGCTCTAGAGGCATCGTTAAATAAAACACACAAAAAAACAAAAATACATGCGAGCATTGTGCTTGATTTGCTACTCATTGACACCAACGCCATGAGGCCCACTGCCAACGCAGCAATTACACCTCCAATTTCTGTAAATAAACCTTTTTTTTATACTTGCATTTCCATTTTGAGCCATTCCTTATCCAATAACATTTTCTTTTCTTTATTGATCGGTTATTTACCCTGTCCATAATATAAGTTCATGATCAAACTTGTTCTTACTGCTGAACAGCTTTAGTCATTAGTTTGTGGTTTATTGTCTTGTATGGTTTGTTAGTAATTTGCAAGTGTATGTCTCTCAGTGCGACATAGGAGCTTCCTGGTCCACAATTACCGTTATTGATGACTAACATGTTGACACACCAAAACCCTCTAATGGCTATGGTCTCCATTGATTCCTGGGGTAAGCGCTTTGTTTTATGTATGTTGTTGGTTTATGCATGGCTGTAAAAATGAGGATAAAATCTGCAAAAGCCTCATTTTCTGTCAATCGTCAATAAGTTTGATTAATTAGTTTGAAACAATTTATAGCCATTTAATTTCATTTCGGAGCTTGCATTTCATATACATGTATATCCTAATATAGATAACATATATATTTGTGTCATATATATCTGGTGTATAAGACATTATTAGAGTATAATTATCCGGAACTCGATTAACTCTGAACAGTCATCAACTGTTGATCCCTAACTGACTCTCTAAAGTTAGGAATTATTTTACTGGTTCATTTATGACTAACTGACATCATATATGATGTTCAGTGTGTTGTATGGTGCGAGGGGGGCCCTTCCCACCAATTACCCCGACACCTGGGAGGTGTGGGGGGGGGGGCCACCACCAATGCGCCAAGGAGGAATAGATATATACAGTATATGTTCCCCTTGCATTTATTCTCGTATAATGCGTTATGCATCACATATATATACATAATAGTTACCTGTTGCTGCAGCATGGGCAATTAGGTGGTGCCTCATGCAGATCTGAGGTTGTATCAGTAGATGACCTAATAACAAGCCGATGACTGAGGAGGCTGGGGGGAATAGATGGACTCTTCCGGCCTTGTTATACTCATATAATACGAGTGAATGACTTGGAGGTTTTACGGCATGTCGGCACCTATGGCCATATTCATGGCGAAATACTCGCAGAATGGTTTATACAGTATATATTATGTATATATGCGTCAGAGTTCATACTATGCTAATGCATGCAGAACCGGAGCTGACCCTTGATTAAAGTCATTCAGGAAACCAAATTTTTGGGCCTCATTTTTTTATGCAAAACTGTCTTTCGTGCCACATATAAAGTACCTGAGAACAAGATGCCTGAAAGCACTAGATATTCTGAGGGTGCTGTCCAGCTCAGAGTGGGGAGCGGACAGAGATGTTCTGCTCTCCGTGTACCAAACCTTGGTTCAGTCATGAGTGGATTACAGCAGCATAGTATACGGTTCCGCAAGGAAATCATATATTGGGCTGCTAGACACTGTCCACCACTAGGGGCTGTGCCTGGCCCTTGGGGCCTTCGACACCTCACCGGTTCAGAGCCTCTACATCGAAGCCAAAAAACCATCACTTAACAACAGGAGAATCAAACTGGCCACGCAATATGTAGTCAAGAAAAAAACTAATGCATTGAATCCTGCACACAATTGTTTATTCGAGCAACATGACGAATCCAGGTATGAAGCCAGGCTGAATTACATCTGGCCACTGAGGCTCCAAATGAAACCTCATTTGGAGGCCTTAGGCATGGATTTGGATGTGTTGGAGGATGCCAAAGTCCCAGAACATCCCCCGTGGTCATTGAGGAAGCCATCGGTTATCCTCTGACTCATGGAACTTAAGAAGTCTGGGACACATCCACTCAAATACCAAGGACTGCATGCAGAGATTCAAGGCCAGTTTGCAGACCATCTCTCCATATACACTGATGGTTCGAAAGACAAAAGCCGGGTAGCTGCTGCGGCAGTCTGCTGACGGAAGAAATTTGGTGTATGCTTGCCCGATCAGAGCTCAATTTTCACTGCAGAAGCCCGAGCACTCCTTCTCGCGTTGGAGTGCATCGGGGTATCCAACCACACTAACTATGTTATATACAGTGATTCGTTCTCCTGCCTCCTGACTGTTGCTGGATTGAGAATGAATCACCCTATTCTAGCAACGGTCATTTATAAAATGAACCAACTGGCAATGGATGGGTATGACATCCACCTGTGCTGGGTGCCTGGCCATGCCGGCATACAAGGAAACGAATGAGCTGATCGGGCTGCGAAGAACGCCCTGAACTGTGATCTTGAACCGTGTCTGATCCCTCACTCTGATCTGAAACCACTAATAGCCACCCACACAAAATCCAAATGGCAACATGAGTGGGATGAAAACATTAATAAACTTAAAGAAATTGAACCATTTGTGGGAAAACCACCACAGACTCATGCGGGAGGTCCTTAGCCGCTGCCGTATTGGCCACTCGTGGCTTACACATGCTTTTCTGCTCAAGGGGAAGCCTCCCCCTGAATGTATTGGGTGTCAGTCCCCGCTGACACTCAAACACATTTGACTAAGTTGTGTTGATTTTTTGGCCCTGCGCCAACAATTTTACACTGCAGACAGTATGCATTACCTTTTTACTAAAGTAAAACAAGAACAATTTTAGCCTTTTTGAGGGCACCTCATATAGTTTACTAAATAAATTCTATCAATTATTTATAAAACTTTTCCTTTTCTATGGGAATTTGTTTCCCTTGGCCATAAATATATGATTGTGAGCTTTTTAATTTAATGAGTGTCTATTGGCACACAATTGATTGTCTGCTTTTACATGTAAAAGCGATGGTTTGAACAAAAAACAAACATTTCTTGCCATGAATATGGCCTATGCTCCCGACACGGTGTAAAGCAACCACCGATCAATCAATCAATCATGCTATGCTTGTCTGTAAATGCACACAAATATGACCTTAGATGTTGCTAGGACATAAGACAACAACAAACAAACACACAAATAGGTGTGTGAATAGTTGCGTGATTGATACAATCTCTACAGCAGTCAGTCAGTCAGTCCCTACCGACGACCCACGGCGCATGCCTTATGTCATAAACGGGTTTATATCACGTAAAATTACGTCAATCACACTGAGGCTATTCCACAGCACAACAAAACAAACCCCGCCCCAACCCCACAACCGCACACAACCCCTCACACATACACGCACACACGCGCACACGCACACACTCGCACACTCACACACACGCACACACACGCGCACACGCACACACACATACACACGCACACACGCACACGCACACACACACTCACACACACGCACACACGCACATACACATATGCACACACATACATAACCCCTCACACACACCCACACCCACACGCGCACATGCACACATGCACACACATGTACACACGCACATACGCACACATGCACACACACGCACACATGCACACACACATGCACACACATGCACATACAAACATATGCACACGCACACACACAGGCACACATGCACACGCACACATGCACACACACACGCCCACACACGCGCACACACGTGCACACACGTGCACATACACACATGCGCACACACGCACACACACGCACGCACACGCGCGGGCACAGAAGGGCCGACCCGCCAACGATTCCCGCTGTTAATTGCTTCCGTTGTCGTTTTCTATTCGAGGAAGGGTGCAGGAAATCCGACAAAGACCCTTAATTGACGAGTTGGGAAGCCGGGAGGCCGGGAGGCCGGGAGGACGGGGGGCTGGGTGTGGCTTTGTGGGTGGTCTGGTGGTGTGGTCGACTGTTCAGGCTGAGCACACAGACAAACAAACAGACATTGTCTCCGTCATGTGATGACTGCAGGAACAAAGGTATCACGTTAAACCTGCTGTGACTTGTTACCTGATCAGCTGTAGATTCGGCTATCAACGTCAATCAAGCTCAGTGTTGATACACTCATACACTCTTACATAGATACACTGCTGTAATGATGCACTGGTACACGATGCACTGATATAGTGATGCACTAATACCCTGATGTATTTATACACTGATGCACTGATACGCAGATACACTGATGTACTGATACACTTGGACACTCATGTACTGATACAGTGATGCACTCATACACTGATACACAGATACACTGATGTACTGATACACTTGGACACTGATGTACTGATACAGTGATGCACTCATACACTGATACACATATACACTGATGTACTGATACACTTGGACACTCATGTACTGATACAGTGATGCACTAATACCCTGATGTATTTATACACTGATGCACTGATACACAGATACACTGATGTACTGATACACTTGGACACTCATGTACTGATACAGTGATGCACTAATACACTGATGTACTGTTACACATATTCACTGATGTACTGATACACTGATGTATTGATACACAGATACACGGACACACCGATACAATAATACATTTATACATGGATATACGGACACACGGATACACTGGTACACATATACACTGATGCACTGGTACACGATGCATTGATATAGTGATGCACTAATACACTAATGTACTGATAGACTGATGTACTGATACACATATACACAGATACACTGATGTATTGATGATACACTTGGACACTGATGTACTGATACAGTGATGCACTAATATACTGGTACACATATACACTGATATACTGATATACTGATACACATATATATTGATACAGTGATACACGAATACATTGATACAATAATACACTGATACACGGATATAAGGATACATGGATACACTGATACATATATACACTGATACACTGATGTACTAATACTAATACACTGATACACTGGTGTTTTGATGCACCGAGGTTTTGATACACTCTTACCCTGATACATTGATATACCGATCCTGATACACTGATACACTGATATATTGATACACTTAGACACTGATACACTAATGATACACTGATACACTGATATACTGACACATTGATACAGTGCTGTACTGCTGCACTGACGCACTGATGCACTGATACACACACACTGATGCAATGATACACCGATTCATTGATACACTGGTGTATTGATACACTAATGCCCTGATGTACTCATACACTGGTACACCTTTATACACTGATACACGGAAGCACGGAATTCTTAGATCTTTTCTGACAATATTTACTTTTCTTCTTCTTCTGTCCTTTTCTTTCTTTGAAGGTATGAAAAGGTGAAGTGTTTGTTATCTGGCATCTAAACATTGTTTCAACTTTTTTCTTTCTTTGGAGATTAGTGTAATTGAGGGGTTTGTTATAACACATACTAATTATTTTATTTATGTATCATTCGCTTTCCAATCTGCATTTATTTAATCTGCATTTTATTCACATGATGAATTATATAACAGATACACACATGCATTGTCTCTCTCTATGTATATATATATATGCTGTATAAACCATTATATGAGTATAATAAGGAGGGCAGTTTCCATCTGCTCCTCAGCCCTAACTCCTCCCTCTGTCATAGACTGGAGGAACCTTGTTCTAGTCATCTACTGTACCAGCATAGTCAACCTCAGATCCGTTGGAGGGCGCCACCCGTCTGTGCACGCACCACTGCCCCTCTCCTCATCACTCACTCTATCATCAGAAATTGCATGTATTGTATATCTATATATAGAAACTATGCATGTCATAAAATACACGTCACATACTGCTTGTTATACAGACAATGCATGTCATTCATGTCCTGGGGGAAATCCTAGAGCAGATCGAGAGGTGATGGAAGTTGCTGTCACTCCACCCGAGGTTCTCAATGCTCACTTGTAGACCTGCCTTTATTCAGCTAGCTGATTCCCTGTACGGTGTCAACACCCTGCACTCTCTACATCAGCAAACCCAACACTGCGCCACCCCGCTCCGATTGTAGACAAGTGTGCTGTCAATGTGTGACAGCACCTTGACAGTGACAGCGGATGACCTCTGTCAGATGAGTGCACCTATATTGGTTGTTGGAGTTTTACGTCCTGGCAACATCTAATTTTTTTTTTTCGATGAAGATTTATACTGCCTATCATGGATAAGTCTGAATAGACTTGTTTTCACCATTAGACAGTTTGTTGATAGAAAGCCTGAGCCTGCACTTTTACCGACCCAAGGGATTTTTAACCTCCCACACCACATAGACATGGTATGAGAGCAACTGGCTTTTGATGATGCTTTAAGTTATATACAGCGGTGGAAATCCAAATTGGCAGAGGTGGGGGCAATGGGAATCGAACCACTGACCTTCAGATTAGGAGTCCAAGCTAGAAAAAAGTCAGACACTCTAACCACTCCACCACAGAGAAAACACCACATATCAGGATTGGTACCGAGTTGTGACAGCACACACTCATGGTGACTTAATAGTGCTGCTCCACTGGGAAATCAGGACACTGCCATCATGACCCAATCTCCAAATCAGTCACATCATCTTGACACTGAGCTAACCAGTCCTTGCCCTATCCTATTAATGCCGAGCGCCAGGCTAGGTAGCAACAAGCACCAATTCTTAAGTCATTGATTTAACTCGACCGGGAATCGAACTCCCACCTTCCGCACGGGAAGCATGTGTTCTACCGATTAGGCTACCGCGTCCGATAATGCACCTCATGCCACACACACGCATACACACACCTGCCTGTGGGCATGCATATTACTGATCGAGACTGTGTCTCTGACATCTTTTGTTTATGGCATCCCGTGCCCAGCTGAGTACCGTGACATGGCATTTTCAGAGAAGCCACAACAACACCATTGTTTTCCCGTCCCAGCCTCGGTGGCGTGTGTGAAATGCTTCAGTTTGAGAGGATCCTGTTGATTCTTTATATCGGGAATTGGACATCTCTGGGTGGGCACAGTATGTGGGTGTGGGTGTGGGTGTGGGTGTGGGTGTGGGTGTGCGGGTGCGGGTGCGGGTGTCCGGCTGCGGGTGTGGGTGTGGTTGTGGGTGTGGGTGTGGTTGTGGGTGTGGATGTGGTTGTGGGTGTGGACGTATGTGTGGGTGCGGGTGTTGGTGTGGGTGTGGAGGTGTGGGTGTGGGTATGTGTGTGTGGGTGTGTGTGGGTGTGTGTGGGTGTGTGTGGGTGTGTGTGGGTGAGTGGATATGGGCATGTGGGTTTGTGAATGTGTGTGGGTGTGGGTATGGGTGTGAGTGTGGGTGTAAGCTTGGGTGTGGGTGTGGGTGTAGGTGTGGGTTTGTGCGTATGTGTTTGTGTATGTGTGTGGGCGTGTGTGTGGGTGTGGATGTGGGTGTAGGTGTGGGTGTGGGTGTGGGTGTGGGTGTGGGTGTGGGTGTGGGTGTGGGTGTGTTTGTGGGTGTGGGTGTGGGAGTGGGTGTGGGTACAGGTGTGGGTGTGGGTTTGTGGGTGTAGGTGTGGGTGTGGGTGTGGGTTTGTGGGTGTTGGTGTACATGTGTGTGGGTGTGGGTATGGGTATGGGTGTAGGTGTGGGTGTGGGTGTGGGTGCGGGTGCAGGTGTGGGTTTGTGGGTATTGGTGTGTGTGGGTGTGTGTGTGGGCGTGGGTGTGGGTGAAGGTGTCTGTGGGTGTGTGGATGTGTGCATGGGTGCGTATGTGTGTGGATGTGTGTGTGCGTATGTGTGTGTGGGTGTGGGTGTGTGGGTGTGTGGGTGTGGGTGAGGGTGTGGGTATATGTATGGGTGTGGGTGTGGGTGCGGGTGTGGGTGTGGGTGCAGGTGCAGGTGCTGGTGTGGGTGTGGGTGTGGGTGTGTGGTGTGGGTGTGGGTGTGGGTGTGGGTGTGGGTGTGGGTGTGTGGGTGTGTGGGTGTGGGTGTGGATGTGGATGTGGATGTGTATGTGTAGGTGTAGGTGTGCATGGGGTGAGGTATCGGGGTGGCGGTTTGACAGGTCGTGGTGGAGTAGAGAAGCCTTGGAAGCATCTGATTGTGATTGTGACAACAGAGGAAGATTGTGTTGCTGGTGTAGAAGGTGAGGTGATGAAGTGGGTGGGAGGGGGCGTGCGGGTGGTACACTTGGTAGATGAGGTAGATGAAGGTGAAGAACAATGGATGGATAATAGCGGAGTGTGAGGTGTGGGGTGAAGAGGAAGAAGGGTGGGTGGAATGGAAGGGTCAGAGAACGGGTGAGATGGGAGGCGGAGGTAGGGGGGGGGGTCAGGAAAAGGAAGTAGAATGAAGAGGTGAAAGTGGTTGAGAAGAACGCAGGAAGTGGACGGGAATGGAATGAAGAGAAGAGGAGGAGCAGAGGAGATTGAATGGGCGATAATAATAATGATGATAATAATAGAAAAATAAGAACATGAAGACAAAGACTAAGAAGGGACGAAAAAGAAGAAGACAAGAAAAAAGAATGAAAGGCGAGTAAGAGAAGGGGGAAAGAGAAGGACTAGAAAGGACATGTAGAGAAGAGTACAAGAAAAGAGAGGGAGAAGAGGATGAAGGAAAAGAGTGAGAAGTGGAACCCTGCACCCTACCCCCTTCACCCTGCACCTTGCATACTGCAACCGAACCTTGCACCCTGCATCCTGCACTCTACACCCTATACACTACACACTTGACCCTACACCCTGCACACTGTACCCTGCACCCTGCACACTACATCCTTCACCCTACACCCTGCACCCTGCACCTGAACCCTGCACTCTACACCGTGTACCATACACTCTGCACCCTACACCCTGCACAATGTACCATGCACCATGTACACTACATCCTGCACCCTACACCCTGTACACTGCACCTGACACACCACACCTTGCACCCTACACTCTGCTCACTGCACCCTGCACCCTGCACCCTGTACCCTGTACCCTACAGCCTTCCCCATGCACCCGGTACCCTGCCCCCGGCACCCTCCCCCCTCCCCCATGAACTCTGCACCATACCCAGAGCACCCTGCCCCTTTCCCCCTCCCCCCTACACCCAACACCCTGCCCCCTGCACCAGATTCCCGCCCAGACGACGTGGTGCGGCGACTATTGCATTATACCCGCAGGCCATGAGTGAGTGACTCGTTAGCCTGCACAACAGCACTGTGAAACAGGCCATTTTGGTCATGCGCAGCACCCTACCTTCTCCACAAGTGGCTTCGCTTTGTGTCCGCGGTGGGGAGAGAGGGATGGGGGCGGGCGTTGGGGTGGGCATGGGTTGTGGCATGATGTGGTGAGAGTGAGAGGGAGCATTGGGGTGATGATGGGTTGTGGCTGTGGTGATAGTGGTGATGAGAGAGGGAGGGGGCCTATGGTCAGGATGGGTTGTGGCTGTGATGGTGGTGGTGGTGAGAGAGAGGGAGGAGTTGGAGTGAGGATGGGTTGTGGCTGTAGTGATAGTGGTGGTGAGAGAGAGGGAGGGAGCGTTGGGGTAGGGATGGGTTGTGGCTGTGGTGATAGCGGTGGTGAGAGAGGGAGGGCCGTTGGGGGTGATGATGGGTCGTGGTTGTGATGTTGTGAGCGCGAGGGAGGAGGTGGGGTTGGGATGGGGATAGGTTATGGCTGTGGTGAAAGTGGTGGTGAGAGAGGGAGGGAGGTGGCGTTGGGGTGTGGATGGGTTGTGGCTGTGGTGATAGTGGTGGTGAGAGAGGGGGGAGGTGGCGTTGGGGTGTGGATGGGTTGTGGTTGTGGTGATAGTAGATATGGGGGGGGCACCTCTATCGAGACCCGTGGGTGCCAGTACCAGTTTGTCAGGTAATAACAACAAGGGGACCTAGTGCACAGCTCACCCCCCACCCACATACACACCTTTCCCCTCCCGCCTCTCACCTCAACACTTCCCGTGGCTTCCCCGACCGACCCCGGCCGTGGTCCATGGACGCCGGGCGCCGGGCGCCGCACGCCGACCGCCGAGTTAATGCGGGCGCCCATTGTAGCGCGGTGAATGGGCGCGGCGCCCCCTGATCTGATAAAACGGGCGTAACCCCAGCCGGCTAGTTAAGACCGTCCCTACTTGGCGCGCCCCGCCGGCGCCCCTTCCACCATCCCCCGCCGGGGCCCGTTCCCCGTTCCCCCCTCCCCCGTCCTCCTACCACCGCCCGCCGCAACCCCCGGGCACCCCGGCGCAGACCAAGAAGACGCCCGGCGCCAACTCAATAAGTTCCACCCCCCTCCCCGGTCTCCCGTCCCCCCTCTGCCCAGCCTGACGCCGCCCGCCATACCGACGACTGCCTAATTCCGGCGCGCCTGTGGGGTTATGATCGAGTTTGCGCCGAGCTTACAGCGGGGCAAATCCAATAGAAGGTTCGCCCGGTGAAGATTGCGCCATGCTTTTGTGCGCGGATAAAGTGGGGCCCGTGTAGTTTTAATGGCCGTCCCCGGTCGGGGGGCCTGGTTCCCAGGTCAAGGTCAAGGTCGCGGCGCCGAGAAACCCGGATGTTGCGGATGGAGGAGGTGAGGGGTTTGGAGGCGATTGGGTGGAGGTGGGAGTGGGGGGGAGGGGGTTGACCACACAGGCAGTGTGGAAGTAGAACAAGCAGCCACATGCTCAGAGATTACATCACAGACAATTGGTGGTATATTTAGTTGTCTACCGTCCGGATGGTATGACCTTAGATGTTGCTGGGGCATTAAACACCAACACACAAAACATATAGTTCCCCACATCAAAGATCAGGTCGTGTTATGTTATGGTAGAGTGCAGGCCTCCCGTGTGGGAGATCGGGAGTTCAATTCCCGGTGGAGTCAAAGTGATAACTTACAAAATTGATACTTATCACTTCCTAGCCTGGTGCTCGACATTAATAGCACAGGGCCAGGACTTGGTTAGCTCAGTACCAGAATAATGTGACTGAGCAGGATATCGGGTCATGGTGCTGGCAGCCTGATTTCCCAGTGGGGAAGCACTATAAAGTCGCTATGAGTGTGCACTGTCATGATATGACCTTAGATGTTTCCAGGATGTAAAACTCCAACAACCAACCGACTGTTGCACGGCATCAATTTTAGCACATTCTGACTATTGAAGCTGTTCATTTCATGCTAATCAATCATATTATTAAATACTGGTCACAGCCCACTCTCTATAGCATTATGTTCATTGGAATGTCTGACAACCTGCGAAATATGATTGTAATGACATCAAACCTCCACCCCATCTCCTCCCCACAGATACCTTATAATTTGAGGAGTTGTTGTTTGTTTGTCTTGATATGACAATAGGTGTTGCCAGGTCGTAAAACTCCAACAACCAACCAGCCACTTTGTCTACACGGTTAGCAGCTGCATGGGTCATGGTTGTTTTGTGTCGCCTTTAAGCATTGCTAAACTAGTCACACAACATTTATAATCTACGCCACAACAAGTCAAAACACAACCGCCATGGCGTACAGTTGCAAGCTACCTATCCCTAGTTTAGTCACCTATAGTCAAGATATCTTGACTTACTAACACAAACAAACCAACAACTAAAACCTTTTATGTAAATGTACAAAGATTTACTATACCTCATACTCATTACTTACTGCATTGTGTACACTTTAATTTCAGAATCCACTTCACATTTCAAGACCCTATATAAACCATGTTTAATAAAAGAATTGTGTAAATAACAAGATACCTGTAACACTTACAGCCGGGAGACCAGTGCTAGGGCGCTGACAAAAGATTTATATGAATAAAATTCATTTACCCCTCCCCAAATCCCCTCTAACCCCCAACCACAACAACACCTACTATGATACTTGCACAAATCCTAACTAAATTGTCATCTATGCTAATTTAACCAAATTTAATTTCTACGAGATTATTCACCATTTTGCTTTCCTTCACTACTCATAGTTTCCATATGTACATGCTAATCAATCATATTATTAAATACTGGCCTTACTTTATAACCAGCAGACCAAGGTTCAGATGCTGAGCAAATATATCATTTTATGAATAAAATTAGATTTATTGAAATATAAACCCTTGGTAACCATTGCTAGGCTGTCACCCATGTGACATTGGTGTTTCCATATTTAGAATGAAACAATGACCAGACGGGATGGCTGAATGAATAGAGCATCCGTCTCCCGTTTTGGTAGACCTTTCTGTGTACTGAAACCATCAAGTACTGAATGAAACCTTCCATTCAGATTTTAATTGACACCTGTCACCATATGATTTACTGTATTTGTATCCACTGATGTTTCTAGTTATGTTTGTAGTCGTTAAACACACGTTTATTTACTCTATGGATGTCATTCATTATCCGACTACAACTGTAAACAATTTACCATTATTTCTTTACAGAAAACCTCTTATTTTTTCTTTCTGTTGTCGTTCCTTTTGTTTTAGGTTATATTGTTGTTCTTTTTGTAGTTTTACATTAGTGGATTAAGCAGGCAACATTTCAATCACAGACAATTGGTCTTCCTCATTCCACTGCTCCTTTTCCTATCCTACTAATGCCAAACACCAGGCTAGGTGACCCTACACCCTGCACACTGTACCCTGCACCCTGCACACTACATCCTTCACCCTACACCCTGCACCCTGCACCTGAACCCTGCACTCTACACCCTGTACCATACACTCTGCACCCTACACCCTGCACAATGTACCATGCACCATGTACACTACATCCTGCACCCTACACCCTGTACACTGCACCTGACACACCGCACCTTGCACCCTACACTCTGCTCACAGCACCCTGCACCCTGCACCCTGTACCCTGTACCCTACAGCCTTCCCCATGCACCCGGTACCAATGTTTAAGTCATTGGTTTGACCTAGCTAGGGTTAAAAAAACGGGGATTCGAGATCTCGTGACCTACCAATACGAGAGGTGGGCGCTCAGCTCAATCTGCCATCACATATGGTGACTAACTGCCTTACTTTATGACCAGACGGGATGGCCGAATGAGTTAGAGCGTCCGTCTCCCGTGTTGGTAGACCGTGGGGTCGTGGGTTCGAACCCTGGTCGAGACAAGCCGATGACTTAAAAATTGATACTTGTTGCTTCCTACCCTGGCACTCAGCATTATTAGGATAGAGCAAGGACTGGTTTGGCTCAGTGTCAGGATACTGTGACTGAGTGGGATATCAGGACATGGTGCTGGTGGCCTGGTCTTCCAGTGGGGCAGCACTATAAAGTTGCCATGAGTGCGCACTGCCACAAGTCGCTACCCGTCCTAATATGACCTTATATGCTGTCAGGACGTGAAACTCCAACAACCAACCATCATAGCGCCAGCGTGAACCTTTCAGCAGGCACCTAGTTGTGCCAGGATCCTGTGGACATGACCATTATCTCTTGCTGGCCGACTGCCCCATACATCATCCCCCCCCCCCCCCACACACACAACCACCCCCCATCACTTCACCTCACCCCGAGCACACACCTCACATTTCAACGCCTCTATCTAACCTGTCACACGCACACACTGACTGCTATTTGCGATATGGTCATTCTCAGAAACGGTGTACCACATTTATAGTTTCCACCTTACATTGTTCATCAGTTTGCCTATTTTTGTGTGTGGAAGGTACTAAGTCAAATATTTGACTGTGTAATGAAGCTGCATAGTCCGATTACATATCAAATTTTCAAAAGCAAACCAATTATCTAGGTTTGATTTTACCTATCTAACTTAGATACTGATGCACTTATTAAGCATTTGTTTCTACATAGAAGACAATACTGAGTCAATTTAACAGAACCTGTTACTGCAGAAGTATATTATGGTGCCAGAGGTTTGCCAAGCTTGCCAAAACTAATTTTCCATGTTTGCACTCAAAATATCTCAAAAGTTTGAACTAGTGTAAAGTAGATACCAGTGATCGATCTAATATATTTATCTCAGAAAAAATACAGAAATTCAAAACCATCGGACTATGCAACTTTAAGCATGTTAACAATACTACCTTATTTCTTTACTTAACCAATACAGTTATGTCAATGTCTGAGCACTGGTTTTCTTGCCATGTTATGTTATTGTCATTTACATTTCTTTAGCAACAAAGCTGGTTATAACTGCATATACAAACATATATTCAGCGATCTACATAACATTGCGTCACACATGTCTCATATCACAACACCTGGCACGGCATGGTCAACACATGGCATCATCACCATGGCCACCCCACGTGGTTTAAACATGTCGCTATTCAGTCAAACAAATATTTATAAATGACTAAGAAACCCTAACAAAAAAATGAACAACAAATAATCATTTCCGTGAAAATGATATTTCTATGAATAGATATTTTTTTAGTGTCGATCCACTTATGAGTCTTTCAGCCAGATGTATCTATTTTTTTTAGTGATGGTTTGTTTATTCTGCTCATACCAGTTAAGTGCATGCACTTGATTTCTCCACTATGCAGTATTGGTCATAATCCATCAATCAATCAATAGTTCAGTCCTCTAGTCGAGGGTTGGATGCAATGGTTCTCCACTTGTCCCGATGGTGTGCTGTTCTGATAGACTGTGAATAATTCAAGCCTGTCCACTGTGAAATATTTGTAAACCATGATGTTCTTGGTCTCCCTCTCCCTCTGCTGCCATTCACCTTCCCTTCCAACAATGTACGGTATATTGAACTCTGACGAATGATGTGGCCAAAATAAATAAGTTTCTTTGTCTGTATAGTGGCAAACAAGCTTTTCTTATTTTTAATTTTTCTGAGAACTTCTTTGTTGGTGATCTTCTTTGTCCATGATATTTTTATCATCCTTCAATAAGTCCACATCTCAAATGCTGCTAAACGTTTGTACATTTTCTTAGAGATTGTCCATGTCTCAGCCCCATATATTAGAGTAGACGACACATAACACTGAAGAATACGCTTCCTTGTATGTAATAATATCTTACTTGATGTTAACACTCTATACATTTTGGAGAATGTTGTTCGGGCTCTTGTTATCCTTCTCTTAATTTCTTCCTCACATCTCCCATCATTTGTAATCTTTTGTCCGAGATATATGAATTCGGATACTTGTTCTATGTTTGTGCCATCTATGGTTATATTGATATTTGGTTTCATAATCCATATGGATTGATTTTTTATCAATAATTTCTAGAAACCTTTTTTTTTATTATTGGATCTTGCTCTTACATATTTGGTACCAAATACTGGGTGTATGCAACTAGGAATGTAACATGTGCGCCATGTTGTATTCTGTAAACTCACAACACTATTCCCTTTTCACTTTAGCACGCCTATATATGTAACTTAGATTACATAATAAATGTAAGTGACTACAAATGAACCACATATTCCAGGATACACCCAGCTAACACCAGCAGATTCAAACTTATTACTGCACATGACAAAACTGAACACAGCATCCTCACCACATGTGGTGGGCCCCGGTGGTGGAGTCTCCGACTTGGCCTGATCATACAGCTCAAACATTCTAATTTTATCTAATCTAACAACATAATATGGCAGAAAGACCGGTGCCCAGACATTGTAATAACTTTATTGTCTGAGTAAAAATATCATTTACCAAAACAAACAACATAAATGGAATTGTAGCTGCGTTAATATTGCTCTATGTGGGTTATTAACATGAGTGTGCTCTATAGATTGCGTTATTTGGTCATGACATTGCTCTATGTGGGTTATTAACATGAGTGTGCTCTATACATTGCGTTATTTGGTTATGATGTTGCTTTATGTGGGTTATTAACATGAGTGTGCTCTATACATTACGTTATTTGGTCATATCATGTTATTAACGCTCATAAGCGTTATCATAAGCAATTAACGTGATGTATAATTGCGTTATTTGGTCATAATATCTCTATTGGGTTATTAACATGAGGCAACATCATTTGCATATATTGCTATGTATAGAGCGTGCTCATGTTAATGACCTATATGTGGCTATATCATGACCAAATAACATAATGTATAGAGCACACTCATGTTAATAACCCACATAAAGCAATATCATGACCAAATAACGCAATGTATAGAGCACACTCACGTCAATAACCCACATAAAGCAATATCATGACCAAATAACATAATGTATAGAGCACACTCATGTTACTAACCCACATAAAACAACATCATGACCAAATAACTCAATGTATAGAGCACACTCATGTTAATAACACACATAGAGTAACATCATGACCAAATAACACAATGTATAGAGCACACTCAACACTACAGCTGGCTAGCATTGAAAACAAGCTTGAATACCCGGGCTTATATACTACGGACAGTATAAATACAGGCCCAATAACAAAATTTAAAAAAAATGATATTGCTTTATATGGGTTATTAATATGCTCCCCGTGCACACCTAGCGATTGCGATTCGCGACTAAAAACTCAGTTTTAGGGCTAAAACGGGCCGATTACGATTGCGATTCGTGATTCGAAAAATGAATCGTCCCATTTTCAGTTTTAAGTGGGTCGGGTCGAGTCGCGAGTTTTAGTGCGCGAATCATATACGGTAGGTGTGTACCAGGCATTATGTACCTTTATGTGGCATTTGGTGCCAGTGCCCA
The DNA here is from genome assembly GCA_030323885.1 of Branchipolynoe longqiensis. NCBI lineage: Eukaryota > Metazoa > Annelida > Polychaeta > Phyllodocida > Polynoidae > Branchipolynoe > Branchipolynoe longqiensis. The sequence goes on from CM059186.1 coordinate 106,050,131, forward strand.
ATGTGGTCTGGGAATTCCGTTATTTGGTCATGCCATTGCCTGTGTGTTGCTTATCCAATTGCCTTTAATGTAACATTATGTGGCATTTGGTACGTGTCGCCAGTGTGGTCTGGGAATTCCATTATTTGGCGATATCATTGCCTACAATTATGTTATATATATGATTGCCTTTAATTAGCATTATGTGGCATTTAGTGTCGGCGCTTAATGTGGTCTGGGAATTCCGTTATTTGGTCATGCCATTGCCTGTATGTTGCTTATCCAATTGCCTTTAATGCCTGTATGGCATGACCAACGTGTGTTATGTGGCATTTGGTATGTGTCGCCAGTGTGGTCAGGGAATTCCATTATTTGGTGATATCATTGCCTACAATTATGTTATATATATGACTGCCTTTAATTAGCATTATGTGGCATTTAGTGTCGTCGCTTAATGTGGTCTGGGAATTCCGTTATTTGGTCATGCCATTGCCTGTATGTTGCTTATCCAATTCCCTTTAATTTAAAATTACGGGGCATTCAATGCCACTGCCCAATGTGGTAAGGGAATTCCGCTATTTTTCTCAATGCCTTGCATATATCTTGTTTATTCAATTGCCTTTAATCTACCATTATTGGGCATTTGGTGCCTATGGCCAATGCAATCTGGGAATTGCGTTATTTGCTCAAACTGTTGCCTTGATGTGCCTCAGGATACAGACCCCAGTGTGTCAGGCACGCAATCGCGTGCTGGCTGGTGCCCGGAATCAAGCAACATCCGTCACTGACACAGAAACCCGCGACTCATCAAATAATCATCGAAAACTTTGCTGTTGCTGTTGGTATTTGTTCTGGTGTTTTTTTTATTCACCAAAGCAACGTGCTGCCAGCATTGCTGCTTCTGGCTCCACTTGCAGTTGGCCATGGGATAAAATGATCTTAAAGTTGCATACACGGGATGGCTGAATGAGGTAGAGCATCCGTCTCCTGTGTTGGTAGATCATGGGATCGTGGGTTTGAATCCCGGTTGAGTCAAACCAATGACCTAAAGATTTATACTTGTAGCTTCCTAGCCAGGCACTCAGCATTATTAGGATAGGGCAAGGAGCAGTGGAATGCGGAAGACCAATCATCCACGATTGAAATTTACCCTGCTCAAACAACTAATATACCAAGAAAGAAAATAGTCCGATGGTTTAGAGTTTCTGTCACTTCTTGAGAGAAATATATTAGGTTGACCGTTATATTCTACCTTACTTTAGTTTGAAGTAACTTTGATCTTAAATGGCAAACTTTAGAAAAATATTATATAGTAAATTGTCTAGCACATACTATATATATGTAATGTATAAGAAATATACAGGAGAATAAAGTAATGGAAGTTGCTAACATTCTATCTACCACCCCTGGTTACGCTCTGTGGTTCTCCATCTGAGGCTTTGTGGTGATGGCATGGGGAATCGAACCACAGAATATCAGATTAGGAGTCTGACCTAGACAAAAGTCAGACACTCTAACCACTCAATCACCGAGAATACCACGATGTATGTATGACTGATACATCCGCACTTATGACGTCACCAAGGCTGGCGGTGTCACCATTTTGGACTCCGTGTAGTACTGACGCTGATGGGGTGGGTGGCTGGGGGTGGGGGGGGCTCCGTCTGGTCAGCCAGAACTCCGCAAGGGGGCGCGCCATCCCTTGGCCGCCACAGCCAAATCTTAAAGTTGCATAGTCCGATGAAAGCATCAAATTTTCAAAAGCTAAGCCCTTATGTCAATTTGAACCTACATATGCATCTAAGATACTGGTGCAGTTATTAAGCATTTGTGCTACATAGAATGGAATATTGAGACCATTTAGCAGAACGTGTTACTACTGAAGCCTATGTGGTCAGAGTTTTGGCAAGCTTGCCAAAATTAACTTAACATGTTTTCACTTCAAATATGTGGTGCTCTCTGTGGTGGAGTGGTTAGAGTGTCTGACTTTTTTCTAGGTCGGATGCCTGATCTGAGGGTTGGTGGTTCTAGTCCCCATCCCCCCCCCCCCACCTCTGCCAATTTGGATTTCCACCACTGTGTATAACTTACAGCATCATCAAAGTCCGGTTGCTCTCATACCATGTCTATGTGGTGTGGGAGGTTAAAAATCCCTTGGGTCGGTAAAAGTATAGGCCCAGGCTTTCTATCGACAAACTGGTCACATGGGGCAGGAGCGTCCAGATCACGGCCCTGGGAATCAGCTATCTGATTGCAAATCCTGCTACCACCATCCACCACCGAGAGCACATTCCACGAATAAAGATCATACCTCTGCTCGAAAATCCCTTGAGATAACTGGTGCAAGGACACGAAGAAGAACTTCAAATATCTCCTAAATTAGTTATTTTCAAGCAGAGTTACTACAAGCTAAAGTAAGATAGAATATAATGATCACTCTAATATATTTATCTCAGAAAATGACAGAAAATTAAAACCATCGGACTATGCAACTTTAAGCCGCCATAAATAAGGCGGGCGCCGGAGACCGGGGACCGGGGACCGAGCTGCGGTCGCCGGCGGAAGGAGCGGCTCGGTGCCGGTCAATTTGTGTAGGATTTGGCGGCCGCAGTCGAAACACTCACCAATATCCGGCCCCCGATCTTCCGCAAGCTGCCATCGTGTGTGGGCGTGTGTGTGGGGGGGGGGGGGACGTGTGTGGGGCGTGTGTGGGCGGACGTGTGTGGGCGCGTGTGTGGGTGCGTGCGTGGGGTGTGTGTTTGGGCGCTTGTGTGGGCGCTTGTGTGGGCGCGCGTGTGAGGGGGCGTGTGTGGGCGCGTGTGGGAATATGTGGGCGTGTGTGGGCGCGTGTGTGCATGTGTGTCTGAGCGTAGACGTATAGGTGTGCGTGTGTGTGTCCGTACATGGACGCAAAATATGCGTATGTGCAAATGTTCCTGGTTGAGCGTGTGCGCACGTATGCATGTGTGAGTGTATGTCTGCGTGTAAACTGTTCAAGTGTGGGTGAGTAGATGTGTGTGCACGTGTAGTTGTATGTGTGTCTGGAGGGGGTGGCTTGTGGAGTATTCATTGGTCTATATAAGCGGCCTTATGTGGGAGTGTAGGCGTATGTGGGTGCCCATGTGGGTTTCTTTTCGGTCACTGGACTTCCGACCATGTGCCAATACAGTTATTTACAATGTATGTACATATTGTCATCAACACCCAGCTCAAGTCAGCTGAAATGACATATTGTTCATTCCAAGACTGACATATATGGTTTGCCTCTGAAAGTGCAGGTGTGTAGATAGGACTACTGTATACTTTTAATTATGTGAGGGTGAGTATTGAGAGAGAGGGGTGAAGTCGGGGGCTGAATGGTGTGAGAGGAGAAAGGGCGCAATTAGACGACAGAGCGGGGGAGCGAAAGGGGGGGGAAGAGAAGGGCGAGAGGGGAGGGAAATGGGACAGAGGAGAGGAGACAGCGAAGACAGGAGAAGGAGAGGGGAGAGGGAGTGGGGATAGAGTGGGGAGTGCGGAGACGGAGAGGAAGAGGGAGAGGGAGAGGGAGGGGGAGAGGGGACAGGGGACAGGGGACACAGGAAAAGGGAGTGGGAGAAAAGGAGAGAGAGTCAGGAGGGGAGTGGGGAGAGTGAGGAGAGTAGAGAGGGGAGAGGGGAGAGAGGAGCGGGATGATGGGAGAGCAGAGAGCGGAGAGGTTAGGCTGGAGAGTGAAGAGGCGAGAGGGGATTGGGGAGATGGAGAGGGGAAGCGGACAGTGAGAGGGGAGAGAGTAGAGAGGAGGGAGGGGGGAGGGGGAGAAGGAGGGAGAGACAAAGCGGACATCTTGTCGGATCTTCGTGGCTATCATTCACTCGGGATCAACCCTCGGCCCGCCCGATGTCAGACGTCCACTAGGGCATTGGAGGGCGGCCATTGTCAGCACGGCACTCGCCCGCTTCACCCAACCCCTCACCCCCACTCCACCCCACCCTCACCACCACCCTCACATCCACTCTCAATACCACCCGCACCACCTCACCCCCATCACCCCTTCCTCACCAACTCTCGCAACCAACCTCACCCTCACTCTCATTCTCACACCCTCTCTCACCCTCACTCTCGTTCTCACCCCCTCTCTGACCCATCCCCTCATCCCCACCCCACCCCCGCTATCACCACCACCCCCACCCTCACTCTCACACGCACCCCATTACAACCCTCCCCATCACCATCACCCACCCTAACCCACTCTCATCACCATAATTCTCAAAATCACTCTCATCCGCACTTTTACCACTACACTCAGCCCCACTCTCACCACCACACTCACCCCCACTCTCACCACTACTCTCACCCCCATCCCACCATACTCCCACCACCACCCTAACCACCATTCTGACCACCATCCTCGCCATCACTCTCACCACCACCCTCATACCCACTCTCACCATCACCATCACCCACACTCTCAAAACCACCACCCTCAACCACCACTCTCACCACCATCCTCACTGTCACTTTCACCACCGCCCTCATACCCACTTTCGCCCCCACCCCACCCCACTCTCACAACCACCACCACTCTCACCACCATCTTCACCACCCCCCACCCTCACCACCATTCTCACCACCATCCTCACCATCACGCTCACCACTACTCTCACCTCCACTCTCACCACCATCTTCACCATCCTCACCCCCACCCCCACCCCTCACTCATCCCCACCCTCATATTACCCTCACCCTCATCCTTACACTCACCCTCACTCTCACCTTCATTCTCACCCTCACCCTTACCCTGACCCTCACTCTCACCTTCATTCCCACACCCACACTCACCGCCACCTTCACCCCTACAGACACCCACAGCCACCCTCACCCTCACACTCACCGCCACCTTCACCCCTACCGACACCCATAGCCACACTCACCCTCACACTCACCGCCACCTTCACCCCTACCGACACCCACAGCCACACTCCCACCATTAGATCAGGCGAGTGATGGAGTGAATGACAGTAGAGTGAGTCAAGTGAGTCGCAGGTGTCTCGCTAAGTAGGTCATGTGGTAGGCATGGAATGAAATGTACACTCAGTGGAAGGGACAGTGCCCATGAAGAGGGAGAGACACTGTTAAATAGGTCACGTTGGTTGGGGGTAAATTGGTCATGGCATATCAGCTGTATTGCTAATCAAGTGATGTGAGTTGGAGAAATATCCGTATATTAGGGATGTGTGCCATTAAGTAGGTCATGGGTATATATATATATATATATATATATATATATGTATTGGCCCAAGGCCCTCCAACTCTCACTCACACGGTTACTCATGGAAGAACACCAAGATTCAATTAGATTACGCTTCAACTTGGTTTATTGAACCATCTGCTCTCCGCGGCATCAGTAGTTGTCTGACCTGCCCCCTGACTCGCCAGATCCCACATTGACTCTATAGGTGTGTGTGTGGGGGGGGGGGGTCAGCCACCCGCAGTAGAGGGCAGCCCAGTTGGGGTCTGCCCGGTAGCTACCCGTGCCGCCACCTGGCGCAGAATAGTGGTACTGCGCTGGTTTACGGCTAGTCTCCGCTGCTACTGTGTGGTAGTAGAGCTCATGTACAGACTACTACACTTATTTATATATATATGGGTCATTCTCAGAAGTTATGTACCAATAGTGTGACATCAGGACCATAAAATCAAAACGCTGCCAAAGTCCTATAAACAAGTTTCCTCAATGTGTATATCCTTTTGCATCTGAATAATTGAAAATAAACATATTCTGGCATTTTTATGTAGGTCAAATGATGCTCTCACCCAATAAATAGCAGTATAGCATGGAAACCAATCTGACTCCAAAATCAAATATTTTCCACACAAAACTTGACATTTTTAGGACATTTCACATGCCACTTGCTTTATAAACAGTAGTAATAATAATGTGAAACCTCATTGCTATGGTTTTGTCTTATTTGTGAATATTAAAGAGAAAAGCAAAAAGATTAGCAAGCTAACAGTCAAAGTGGAAACAACAATTTTACACAAATGTTCGGCTCAAATTTCAATGTTATGGGGCAATTTCAGGATTTATCTTTTACTATCCATGCACAGAGTGTCAAATGGTGAACATAGTTCCTGTACTGTATTTGTACTCAGTGTTTGATACAGAGTTTCCTAGTACTTGCAAGTGGAAACGAAATGTTACAATGTTAATGACTCCAGAAAAGGTTAAGTATTTCATCATTTTAATTTTTTTTTTAGAAATAAATGTCTTCAACTTAATGAAGATATTGTATATGACCATTTGAAGTGAAATGAGCTGTTGTTCAGAGGTTTTCATTAAGTTTGTGACACTTTATTTTCAATGCTGTTGACAATGTCACAAATTAGTGATGTAATTTTCTATGTATTTAGCTACATCCATCCCAATAAGATACATAATACACAATATTAACATTTACTTTTGATCTAAAATATCTCCCACATTATTGGGCTAAATGATGAAATCTAAATATTGACACTCCAATAATGGGTTTCTTTGAAATATGTATTTCAAGTAGACTACCTCAAGTGGTACACAGTTTCTGAGAACGACCCATATATATTTATATATATATATATATATATATATATATATATATATATGTATATATACATGTGTGTGTGATGTATAAGGGCTAAGCGAGTATAAAGGCATGGACGGGAATTCCATTATTATTATTAAAACAAAAACGCCCCAGTTTGCCGCAACGTGTGAGCAACGACCCTCCTGCGTGCGCGCCGTCTTCCTAGCGTTCCCATAACATTATTCCGGCGCATCCAACGCATCGCGACACGCGCCTAACGTCCTTACCCATATATTTGCGTGCGCTGCCAGTCGTTGTTGTTTTTTTTGACACGCTTAAAACCTTGGGCCACCGGCAACGCGTGCCGACGTTGTCCGCCGACCATCAACGTCAAGGATAGTGTACCGACGTGTACCGACGCGCGCATAACGCGCCCCCAGCGTGTCTCGATATTTCACCCATTTTCGCCCCAAAACACCACACGTCGCCAGGTCGCCGGCGAGAAGCGTCGTAGTGTGACTGCACCATAAGTTCAATATGTAGAATCACAATTAGATCATAAGTTTTGAAAATTTGATATTTTCATCAGACTATGCAGCTCTTAACATTAAGCACATATCAGTAATGAACAAATATATATGGTTGGTTGGTTGCTGGAGTTTTACATCCTGGCAACATCTATGGTCATATCAAGATAGGTACTAACCTGTGACAGTGCGTACTCATGGCAGCTTTATAATGCTGTCCCACTGGGAGACCAAGCCGACAGCACCATGACCCGATATCCCACTCAGTCACATTATCCTGACACTGAGCCAGCCAGTCCTTACCATATCCTAATAATACCGACGCCTGTGTAGGAAGCGATAAGTATCAATTCTTACATCATTGGTTTGACTCGACCAATGTTCGAACCCGTAGATTCGAATCCCACGATCGACCAAAACAGGAGACAGACGCTCAACTCGTTTGTACATGCCCTCTGGTCCCCATATATATTTGCTCTATGATCTATTATTGGAATATAAACAAGGATACTATCTATCTTCAGTTCCTTACGTAATAGTATACTCACTATATCCTGTCTAACTGGCCCTGTGTAGTTACAGTATTGGCCACACTGGCGCCACCTGTGAGGGGCTCTAAGCACTGTATGCCAGCTGCGTCTGGTCATTATCGCCTGTAGACTCGTTTGGGTCTTATTGTTGTTCTGTTTATCTGGGGCTAACTGTTTATATATATATATATATATATATATATATATATTGATACACTGCAGTACAAAAATTCGCAACTCTTCCCTTGTAGACACAACTTTTCAACTAGATCTGTCAAATGTTTCACGACACAGTCATAAATCAGACCAAGTGGGTGGACAATCGCACATGTGAGTACTGTAGTTGGATGCGAAACGCGTGTTTTATGGCCATGTCAGTTGGTTTCTTCCTAACAGCAGCAATTGATAACACATATACATTCTGCAATTGCTGTTCTGCTATTATCTAGACATCACTCGGCATTACGTAAGCACTTATATTATACTTTATAGCAGACACTAAAGACCCGGTCACGTACACGTTAGTGGACATAGTTGAACGTAGTGGAGGCTAACCTAGTTGAACGTAGTTGAACGTAGTTGAACATACCGGCATCCATACTTCTCAGTCATGCTAACCTGGTAATAACGTGGGTGGGCCATGAGTTCCGATTGAATCTTTGGACATGTTCAAAAGAGCACTACGTTAGAGGCTGAATGCGAACTCTAGCATGCTCTCGTGTACTCTAGCATACTTGGATGAAACCCTGGTCACATAGCCCTTAGTGGACGTAGGTGAATGTAGTGGAGTGTAATGTAGTTGAACGTAGTTGAATGTACAAGCATCGATACCGTAATGTATTTATCCATACCTTAACATGTTTATCCATACCGTAACGTATTTATCCGTACCAAAACATGCCGTACCTTAATGTATTTCAACATAATTTAATGTACTTACACCATGTTTGACCCACGTTAGCCTCCACTATGTTCAACTATGTTCAACTACGTCCACTAACGTGTATGTGACCGGGCCTTCATGGGAATGTTGTCTCAATTACCTGCCATCCTCTATTCTATCTTGCATAGACTTTCACCTTGTCGGACATTTTCTCTTAAAGCCGCATAGTCCAAAGAAGCATCAAATTTTCAAAACCAATGTAATCATCTAGATTTGATTTTACGTATGGAACTTAGATACAGATGCATTTATTAAGCATTTATTGCCACGAAGAAGGGAGTACTGAGTCAAATTAATAGAACCTGTTACGGCAGAAGCCTATGATGTCAGAGTTTTGGCGTGCTTGCCAAAATTAATTTGGTATGTTCGCACTTCAAGTTTCTCCAAATTTAGTCATTTAAAATAAATGTTACTTCAAACTAAAGTAAGGTAGATTATAACAATCAATTTAATATATTTATTTCAGAAAATGACAGAAACTCAAAACTATCGGACTATGCAACTTTAAATATTACAAAAATGCAAGATTGTTTCGCTGAAACTGGCTCTGCTCCCCTCCAATGTTGATTCACTTCGTGGAAATGATTCTCTGCTTTTATTTGGAGCCAGAGGACAATACATATCGCAAGAACTAGGTGTGATATCCATCTATGAGATGTATAGTGGTTAGTCACCGACATAATGATATAATGAGATAAATGATGGTTGACCTGTCACCACATTTTGTTTTCAAGGATTGCATCGTAAAATGCACTATGCATGTATTATTTAAATATGGAATTTCATATATTTCTATCTACCTTTAAATCGATTTAGCTATATATATATCTATCTATAGATATCCTTACCTATCTACTTACATACAAAATCGGAGGCGAAATGGGCAGATAGGGGGGTGAGGCGCCACCTGGAGGGCAGGAGGAGAATCAGGGGGCTGCTTGAAGGCATACCTCCAGCTCTCCAGGTTGCACCCCCACCTGCAGTAACCCAACTACACAAGAACATATCAAAAGGAGGTTACAGAAGTAGCAGGAGATAAGAGAACAATAATAATAAGAAGCAGGATAATTACATACATGAATAATATTTGCATAAGTAGTTTATACTTCACATCTATCTATATCTTGCTGGACCAGACGTAGTGGCCGAATCGGTTAGAGCGCTGGCTTCATGTGCAGAAGGTCTAATCCCAACCGAGTCAAACCAATGCCTTGCACAATTTATACTTCTCACTTCCCAGCTTGGCGCCCGGCATTAATAGGATAGTACAAGGACTATATAACTAGGTGTCAGGATAATGTGACTGAGTGGGATAGGTTGGTTGCGAGAGTTGGTGAGGTGGGGTGATGGTGGTGAGGTGGTGAGGTGGTGCGGGTGGTATTGAGAGTGGATGTGAGGGTGGTGGTGAGTGAGGGTGGGGGTGGATTGGCCTGATTTCCCAGTGGGGCAGCACTAGGAATTCTCCATGAGTGCACACTGTTACAAGTCGGTACCCGTCCTGATATGACCTTAGATGTTGCCAGGACATAAAATTCCAACAACCAACCACCGTTACGGTACTATATTATTCCATATTTCCGTTGAGTTTTTATTTGCAGTTAAAACCAAACAAGTCGAATCTAGTTATATTTATCATTACAGACACTCACTTTGAAGTTACAGCGTAGGATCGTTTTGAGTTGCTGTATTTGTCCAGAGATAAGCATAGTAAATTGATTGTTATAATCTACCTTACATTAATTAGTTTGAAGTAACTTTTACTTTAAATACCAAGTCCTTGAAATATTTTAAGTGCAATATACATAATTAATTTTGGCAAGCATGCCAAAACTCTGACCCCATAGGCTTATGCAATAATAGGTTCTCATAAATTGATGCAATATTCCTTTCTATATGCCAACAAATGCTTACTAAGTGTCCCTGTATCTAAGTTAGATATGTAGAATCAAATCTAGGTGAGTGTTTTGGTTTTGAAAATTTGATGCTTCATCGGACAATGCAACTTTAAGCCCAGCCTGACATAACCACCGAGCCACATTTTTGTGCGAAGTCACTCTTTGAACAGCAACGAGGTGAACCAGACGCGCTGGCGAAATGAGTTAGAACGTCCGTCTCCTGTGTTGGTAGATCGTGGGATCATGGGTTCAAACCCTGGTCGAGTCAAACCAATCACTTAAAGATTTATATGTGTTGCTTCCTAGCCTGGTGCTTGGCATTAATGGGATAGGGCAAGGAGCAGGAGAATGAGGAAGACCAATCGTCTGCGATTGAAATTTCCGCTGCTTAAACAACTAATGAACAACAACAAAAACAAGACTGCGCATCCAGAAGAATCTACAACAAGTTTCACTCCAAGTAAAGTATTTATCTTACTTTGACTATCAACTCCCTCCTCATGCCTCCGTCTTTGGCTCCTTTCCCCTTTCTGTGTTGTCCACCTTAACTTGATGTAAAATCTCCCCTTGACCTTGACCTTCGCGACCCCTGGTGGATGCCACTAGAGATGAAAGACCAGTGTGTTAATACTGAGAGCGTGCCATTTTGGACCTATAGACCACTGCAGCAAAACAATTAATAAGTTAGAATCACCTCACTGGATAAATAAAGTTGCATAGTCCGATGGTTATGAATTCTTGCAATTTTCTTGACATTTTATACATTTGATTGATTGTTATAATCTATTTTACTTTAGGTTTAAGTGACTAAGTTTGATTTTAAATGGCTAAATTTGGAGATATTTGAAGTGAAAACATGCCAAATTAATTTGTGGAAGCATGTCACTCTCACACCGATACCCTCACCCACCCATACACCCACACCGACACCCACCCTCACACCAACATTTACACCCATCCTCACACACCCGTACACCCTCACACATACACACACACCCACAGCAACACCGACATACACAGCCTCACCCACCCATACACCCACACCGACACCCACCCTCACACCCACATTCACACCCACACCCTCAAACACCCATACACCCTCACACATACCCACACACCCACAGCCACACCAACACCCACCCACACAGCCTTACCCACCCCTACACCCACACCCACGCCCACACCCGCCCTCACACCCACACTCACACTCATACCCACAACCATGCCCACACTCACACCCACACCCACACTCACAGACACACATAGCCTCACCCACCCATACACTCACACCCACATCCACCCTCACACCCAAATCCACCCTCACACCCACACTCATTCCCACACCCTCAGACACCCATACACCCACACCAACAACCACCCTCACACCCACAGAAACACTCACACCCACACCCTCACATACCCATACACCCTCACCCATACCCATACCCACACCAACCTCATCCGTACACACTCACCCACGTCCACGCCCACACCAACACCTACACCCACAGCCACACCCATGCCAACAACCACACAATCACCCGTTCCACCACGCTCACATCCACACCCACACCCACATGCACACATGCACACACTCACTCTCCCGATCCCCAAAAGAGTGCGAAATGACCTGCCCAGATGCGCTGCTGCCTTTTTGATAGAGTCCCGAGTCCCCTGGCGATGGTGTCGGAGATACGGGCGTGGAATTAGCCCCGGACCCCGGGCGGGGCGGCCGGGGCGGGCCGGGGCGGGCCGGGGCGGGCCGGGGCGGGCCGGGGCGGCCAGGGCGGGCCGGGGCGGGCCGGGGCTGGCCGGGGCGGGCCGCGGCGGGCCGGGGCGGGCCGGGGCGGGCCGGGGCGGGGCGGGGCGGATAGCCAGGGCGGTAAGGGCAGCAGGGATTCTGGCATGGGTCGGGGTGGAGAGCGGCGGGGGCGGAGCGGGGTATTGGCGGAGGGACTGGCATCAAACGTGGCGGGATAGGGGATGAGTGTGTGTGTGGGGGGGGTGGGGTGGTGCTGGGAGGGGCGGGGGTCCGAAGATACAGGCGACGGGAGGGGGCCGTGGTAGTGATGGGGTGGGGTGAGGATGGGGGTGGTGAGGGGGGCAGTGGCCGGCAGGGTACGCTGACACGGCCGGCTCTAATGAACTGATCCCGGCCGTGCCCGACGAATTCCCCCGGGAGGGAACGCGCTGTCACATTGCCCTGATACACCCGGAACACGCAGCGCTCCTAGCGCCATCTAGCGGCGCCGCCGGTAATAACAAGTGGCATCTTCTCATCACAGCCAACAGCTGATCTTCGGCAACACCTAACGTCAGCGTGTTCTGGCAAACACTCAAACAGTCATCTGAATCCCCTCAAACAGGCAAACAGTCATTTCAACTACCCTCAACCACTCAAGCAGTCACCTGACCCTTCCTAGAACAGTCTAATGGTCATCAAAACCCCCTCAAACAGTCTAACAGTCATATCAACCCCCTCAACCAGTCAAACAGCCATCTGAACCCCTCAAACAGGCAAACAGTCATTTCAACTACCCTCAACCACTCAAGCAGTCACCTGAACCTTCCTAAAACAGTCTAATGGTCAGCACAACCCCCTCAAACAGTCTAACAGTCATCAACCCCCTCAACCAGTCAAACAGCCATCTGAACCCCTCAAACAGGCAAACAGTCATTTCAACTACCCTCAACCACTCAAGCAGTCACCTGAACCTTCCTAAAACAGGCTAGCAGTCATCACAACCCCCTCAAACAGTCTAACAGTCATATCAACCCCCTCAAACAGTCAAACAACCATCTGAACCCCCTCAAACAGGCAAACAGTCATTTCAACTACCCTTAACCAAACAGTCAAACAACCATCTGAACCCCCTCAAACAGGCAAACAGTCATTTCAACTACCCTTAGCCACTCAAGCAGTCACCTGAACCTTCCTAAAACAGTGTAATGGTCATCACAACCCCCCTCAAACAGTCTAACAGTCATATCAACCCCCTCAAGCAGTCAAACAGCCATCTGAACCCCCTAAAACAGGCAAACAGTCATTTCAACTACCCTCAACCACTCAAGCAGTCACCTGAACCTTCCTAAAACAGTCTAACAGTCATAACAACCCCCTCAAACAGTCTACCAGTCATATCAACTCCCTCACACAGTCTAACAGTCATATCAACTCCCTTAAACAGTCAAACAACCATCTGAACCCCCTCAAACAGGCAAACATTCATTTCAACTCCCGTCAACCACTCAAACAGTCACCTCAACCTCCCTCAAACAGGCAAACGGTCATATCAACCCCCTCAAGCAGTCAAACAGCCATCTCAACCCCCTCAAACAGGCAAACAGTCATTTCAACCTTCCTCAAATAGTAAAACAGTCACCCCAACCTCCCTAAAACAGTCTAACAGTCATCGCAACCCCCTCAAACACTCAAACAGTCATCTCCCCCTTTCATCCAGTCACACACTTAAACAGACATATCAACCCCCTCAAACCATCAAACAATCATCTCAACCTCCTTCAAACACTCAAACAGTCACCTCAACCTCCCTCAAACACTCAAACAATCATCTCAACCCTCAAGCACGCAAACAGTCATATCAACGCCTTCAAACACTCAAACAGTCAAACAGCCATCCCGAAGTATCAGATGATCCGGTCAAACGTTACATACTACTACACTTCCCGTGTTTAGACTCAAATTGTACTGCGATTGTGTGACAGGTCTTATTTCACGGAACAGTTTGCCCACAGAAGATGAAAGAAAAGTAGTATCTTCTGACAAATTGTAATCTCTCCTCAATAATCTCTTGTTTAAGCCCCAGTCACCTCACCGGATTGGGGGAAATGGACAGAAACTGAACAAAGTCTGTTTTGTTTCCCTACAAGTTTTGAACATGCACAAAACTAAGAACGGATGCCACTGGACTGACGTCTACGGTTCTTGTCCAGTTTGAGTTTGTTTCATCCATTGGCTATCCGTTTCATGTCTGTTTCATGTTCATTTCATGTCCATTTCATGTCCGTCCATCCGGTGGCCATCGCAACACTTTGACACATTTTAATACATTTTGATACTTATCACCACTGGACTACACAATTCTGTCCATTGCTCAATCCGGTGAGGTGTGACTGGCCCTTTAAGGTAGCTTTTAAAATAAATCCAATTTCTTTTTGTTTTTCTTCAACTGTTGAAATCAAGTGTAGATATATCATATATGCATGTTTTACATTTACCTTAGAATGTCCCCTACTAGGGAAGACAATCAAGTAAATTTACATTATTATTAGTAATTTGTTTATTTGTGGTCTATATTTATTCTTCTGAATAATCTTGTGTCAACACCAACGCACTGATCTTCCAGCCACGCATAATATTAATTAGTTATACCCTTTGGGCACATTCCTGTGTTGCTTTTAATAGACACTATAGACTTGTGTTTGTTGTGATTGATATCAGTATGACCTGAGATGTTTGCCAAGGTATGCATACAACCCCAGCAGGCAAACACACGTTATATGGAAAGTGGAGAAGCTTGCCACGAGGGCATCTGGGTCGGTTGATTTAAAATGCAAAAGCCGATAGGTGTACCTGACGTATCTTGGTGGTTTCTACAACTGCTGTGTACTGATATGCCTGCATCAGAGATGGTCCTTGTCATCATTTGACAGGGATTTAACCTTTCGAAATTTCATATAGATTTTAATGCAGGAATGTCGATGTGATTGCTAAGACTGACAGAATAGATGCCAGTAGTTTTTCGTCGTATATACACTTGCTGCTGACATGGCATTAAGCAATCAGTAATCGATCAATCAACTGATGCCACTAGAATGGAGATAGAATGGAAGTCGATAGATAGAGATAAAGGGGAGATAGAATAGAGAGAAAGAATAGAGATAGATAGAGATATAATACAAATAGAACAGAGGTAGAATAGAGACAGACATAGAGACAGAATAGCGATAGAATTCAGAATGAATGGAGATATAGAATGGAAACAAAATGGAAATGCATAGATATAGACAACAAGACATAATACAAATAGACTAGAGATAGAATAGAGATAGAAAAGCGATAGAATGGAGATCGAATGGAGGTGGAATAGAGGTAGACTAGATATAGATTAAAGATAGAATAGATATAAAATACAGATAGAATAAAGATAGAATAGACACAGAATTGAGATATAAATTAGATAGAATGTAGATAGACCATAGGTATAATCTAGATAATAGAAATTAGATAGAATATAGATAGACCATATATATAATCGAGATAAAATAGAGATATAATAGAGATATAATATACATAGAAACAGAGTAGAGACAGAATAGAGATATAACATAATATAGAATAAAGATGGATTTGAAGTGGAATAGAGACAGAATAATGGTAGATTAGAGATGGACTGAAGATTAATTAGATATAGAATAGATATAGAATAGACAATATATAAATAATAGATCATAGAATACATATAGAATATATATAGAATAGATATAGAATAGATTTAGAATAGATATAGAATAGATATAGAATAGCTATAGAATAGATATAGAATAGATATAGAATAGATATAGAATAGATATAGAATAGATATAGAATGAACCGGTATGCAGGTATTGCAATACCTCAGGGAGTTTGATGCCCCTGCCCTGCAGAGTTGTAAACCACTGCCCTGTGGTACAGGTTCTTGACAGAACCGAAGGCTAAGGGAGCAAGCCCTGAGCAGAAAACCATGTGACTGTGGCAGCATCAAGGGCAGTATGATGTATGGAACTCCCAACATCTTCCGACCAGCCAATGCAGGGACAAATAGTTTTGCGCCTGTCTGGACATGTTCTTGCTGGTGTGAAACCTCTATTTGCTCCCCGAGAGAGTGCCACTGGTAACTTGCAAAAGCCAGCAGCACTTCAACACTTTTGCAGGCAGCTTTCATGAAATGAGAGAGCTCAATGGAGAGCGGCAGTCAAGTAATGAAAGCAGTATTTGTCGCATCGTGACCAACAGCATGATGATGATGAGATATAGAATAGATATAGAATAGATATAAAAGATATACATAGAATAGATATAGAATATTTAGAAAGGAATGGTAATAAAAAGACACTACATATTAACTATATATTTAATATAGAGAGAAGAGAGCAATAGAAAGCGATAGCATGTATATAACAGAGGCCCAATAGCAGTATCACTGACACAGAAGAGAAACATGGCAGGACTTGTGTGATGAGCATAGTAGAGGTGAATGGCCGAACACAATCACTGGCATCATTAACAGCATGTAACAAATGTGCGTCTGTTCGTCTGTTACGTGATCGCGTCTACACCCAACTTCCGGTGTCGCGTCGCGTTCCCCTCCGTTCGCAATTAGTCGCTGTCCTTAATGAGCATTCAAAGGCTCGGCAGGGGGTGCTGGTCTGCCACCACGTGATCACCCACCTCGTTGTCAATGATGCCCTCCATCCACCCCCC